>CAWVNZ010000822.1:0-137742 GCA_963930735.1 Dioctria linearis
TTTGAGAAAAATAAAAAAACAATTTTTTTATTTATTAAAAAAATTTAAATTTTTTTTAAAGAAACAGATTCATTCGAAGCGAATCGAACCTGTATACGCCTCGCAGTAGGCTGAAAAATAAAGATGAAAAGGTAGAAGAAGAAGCGTTTCATGTCAGCAGAAAACCTTACACTTATCGGTGCAGCTTGGTTTTCTGCCTGCTGCAGACGCTTGAAAATAGATCAAACTGATCTCTTCTCATATAAACTCAGAATAACTTCTGGGTGTGAATTTTATGAGGAAAAAACACTCTTATACAAGCCAAGGAGGAAAAATAAATAAAAAGATTACTCTTTTGGACTTTTTACCGGGTTACACTTAATTTTGTTCAAGAAAGAAGTTTCTGGGATTCTCCGGAATATAGCAAAAGCTAAAAAATGTTCTAATTTGTTATTTCATCACACAACCCATTAATTTTTGGTTCCAAGTTTCAAGTCTTGGTTTGTCTCATTAACAGGTCCCAATAGCGGAATTGGGTGATTTGAAAAACAAATAAAAAAAAACGAAAAAAAGAAGAAAGAAATGAAAAGTTTGAGAAAAATAGAATTTTTTTTTTTTTTTATTAAAAAAATTTAAAATTTTTTTTAAAGAAACATTCATTCGAAGCGAATCGAACCTGTATACGCCACGCAGTGGGCTGAAAAATAAAGAAGAAAAGGTAGAAGAAGAAGCGTTTCGTGTCAGCAGAAAGCCTTACACTCATCGGTGCAGCTTGGTTTTCTGCCTCCTGCAGACGCTTGAAAATAGATCAAACTGAACTCTTCTCATATAAACTCAGAATAAATTCTGGGTGTGAATTATATGAGGAAAAAACACTCCTATACAAGCCCAGGAGGAAAAATAAATAAAAAGATTACTCTTTTGGACTTTTTACCGGGTTACACTTAATTTTGTTCAAGAAAGAATTTTTTGGGATTCTCCGTATATAGCAAAATCTAAAAAATGTTCTAATTTGTTATTTCATCACACAACCCATTAATTTTTGGTGACAAGTTTCAAGTCTTAGTTTGACTCATCAACAGGTCCCAAATAGCGAAATTGCGTGATTTGAAAAACAAATGAAAAAAATGTAAAAAAGAAGAAAGAAATGAAAGGTTTGAGAAAAATAGAAAAAACTATTATTTTATTTATTAAAAAAATTTAAATTTTTTTTTAAAGAAACAGATTCATTCGAAGCGAATCGAACCTGTATACGCCACGCAGTGGGCTGAAAAATAAAGAAGAAAAGGTAGAAGAAGAAGCGTTTCGTGTCAGCAGAAAACCTTACACTCATCGGTGCAGCTTGGTTTTCTGCCTGCTGCAGACGCTTGAAAATAGATCAAACTGATCTCTTCTCATATAAACTCAGAATAAATTCTAGGTGTGAATTTTATGAGCAAAAACACTCCTATACAAGCCAAGGAGGAAAAATAAATAAAAAGATTACTCTTTTGGACTTTTTACCGGGTTACAATTAATTTTGTTCAAGAAAGAAGTTTTTAGGATTCTCCGGTATATAGCAAAAGCTAAAAAATGTTCAAATTTGTTATTTTATCACACAACCCATTAATTTTTGGTGATAAGTTTCAAGTCTTCGTTTGACTCATCAACAGGTCCCAAATAGCGAAATTGAGTGATTTGAAAAACAAATGAAAAAAATGGAAAAAAGTAGAAAGAAATGAAAAGTTGGAGAAAAATAGAAAAAACAATTATTTTATTTATTAAAAAAATTTAAATTTTTTTTTAAAGAAACAGATTCATTCGAAGCGAATCGAACCTGTACACGCCACGCAGTGGGCTGAAAAATAAAGAAGAAAAGGTAGAAGAAGAAGCGTTTCATGTCAGCAGAAAACCTTACACTCATCGGTGCAGCTTGGTTTTCTGCCTGCTGCAGACGCTTGAAAATAGATCAAACTGATCTCTTCTCATATAAACTCAGAATAAATTCTGGGTGTGAATTATATGAGGAAAAAACACTCCTATACAAGCCCAGGAGGAAAAATAAATAAAAAGATTACTCTTTTGGACTTTTTACCGGGTTACACTTAATTTTGTTCAACAAAGAAGTTTTTGGGATTCTCCGGTATATAGCAAAAGCTAAAAAATGTTCTAATTTGTTATTTCATCACACAACCCATTAATTTTTGGTTACAAGCTTCAAGTCTTGGTTTGACTCATCAACAGGTCCCAATAGCGAAATTGCGTAATTTGACAAACAAATGAAAAAAATGGAAAAAAGTAGAAAGAAATGAAAAGTTTGAGAAAAATAAAAAAAAACAATTTTTTTATTTATTAAAAAAATTTAAATTTTTTTTTAAAGGAACAGATTCATTCGATGCGAATCGAACCTGTGTACGCCACGCAGTAGGCTGAAAAATAAAGAAGAAAAGGTATAAGAAGAAGCGTTTCATGTCAGCAGAAAACCTTACACTCATCGGTGCAGCTTGGTTTTCTGCCTGCTGCAGACGCTTGAAAATAGATCAAACTGATCTCTTCGCATATAAACTCAGAATAAATTCTGGGTGTGAATTTTATGACGAAAAACACTCCTATATAAGCCCAGGAGGAAAAATAAATAAAAAGTGTAGCTTTTGGACTTTTTACCGGGTTACACTTAATTTTGTTCAAGAAAGATTTTTTTGGGATTCTCCGGTATATAGCAAAAGCTCAAAAATGCTCTAATTTGTTATATCATCACACAACCCATTAATTTTTGGTGACAAGTTTCAAGTCTTGGTTTAACTCATCGACAGGTCCCAAATAGCGAAATTGAGTGATTTGAAAAACAAATGAAAAAAATGAAAAAAGGAAGAAAGAAATGAAAAGTTGGAGTAAAATATTTTTTTTTTTATTTATTAAAAAAATTTAAATTTTTTTTTAAAGAAACAGATTCATTCGAAGCGAATCGAACCTGATACGCCACGCAGTGGGCTGAAAAATAAAGAAGAAAAGGTAGAAGAAGAAGCGTTTCGTGTCAGCAGAAAGCCTTACACTCATCGGTGCACCTTGGTTTGCTGCCTCCTGCAGACGCTTGAAAATAGATCAAACTGATCTCATTTCATATAAACTCAGAATAAATTCTGGGTGTGAATTATATGAAGCAAAAAACACTCCTATACAAGCCCAGGAGGAAAAATAAATAAAGGGATTACTGTTTTGGACTTTTTAGCGGGTTACACTTAATTTTGTTCAAGGAAGAATTTTTTTTTGGGATTCTCCGGTATATAGCAAAAGCTAAAAAATGTTCTAATTTGTTATTTCATCACACAACCCATTAATTTTTGGTGACAAGTTTCAATTCTTCGTTTGACTCATCAACAGGTCCCAAATAGCGAAATTGGGTGATTTGAAAAACAAATGAAAAAAATGAAAAAAAGAAGAAAGGAATGAAAAGTTGGAGAAAAATAGAAAAAACAATTTTTTTTTTATTAAAAAAATTTAAAAATTTTTTCAAAGAAACAGATTCATATGAAGCGAATAGAACCTGTATACGCCACGCAGTGGGCTGAAAAATAAAGTAGAAAAGGTAGAAGAAGAAGCGTTTCGTGTCAGCAGAAAGCCTTACACTCATCGGTGCACCTTGGTTTTCTGCCTCCTGCAGACGCTTGAAAATAGATCAAACTGATCTCTTTTCATATAAACTCAGAATAAATTCTGGGTGTGAATTATAAGAAGCAAAAAACACTCCTATACAAGCCCAGGAGGAAAAATAAATAAAAAGATTACTCTTTTGGACTTTTTACCGGGTTACACTTAATATTGTTCAAGAAAGAAGTTTTTGGGATTCTCCGGTATATAGCAAAAGCAAAAAAATATTCTAATTTGTTATTTTATCACACAACCCATTAATTTTTGGTGACAAGTTTGAAGTCTTCGTTTGACTCATCAACAGGTCCCAAATAGCGAAATTGAGTGATTTGAAAAACAAATGAAAAAATTGAAAAAAAGAAGAAAGAAATGAACAGTTGGAGAAAAATAGAAAAAACAATTTTTTTATTTATTAAAAATTTTTTAAATTTTTTTTTAAGAATCAGATTCATGCGAAGCGAATCGAACCTGTATACGCCATGCAGTGGGCTGAAAAATAAAGAAGAAAAGGTAGAAGAAGAAGCGTTTCGTGTCAGCAGAAAGCCTTACACTCATCGGTGCAGCTTGATTTTCTGCCTTCTGCAGACGCTTGAAAATAGATCAAACTGATCTCTTCTCATATAAACTCAGAATAAATTCTGGGTGTGAATTATATGAGGAAAAAACACTCCTATACAAGCCAAGGAGGAAAAATAAATAAAAAGATTACTCTTTTGGACTTTTTACCGGGTTACACTTAATTTTGTTCAAGAAAGAAGTTTTTGGGATTCTCCGGTATATAGCAAAAGCAAAAAAATATTCTAATTTGTTATTTTATCACACAACCCATTAATTTTTGGTGACAAGTTTGAAGTCTTCGTTTGACTCATCAACAGGTCCCAAATAGCGAAATTGAGTGATTTGAAAAACAAATGAAAAAAATGAAAAAAAGAAGAAAGAAATGAACAGTTGGAGAAAAATAGAAAAAACAATTTTTTTATTTATTAAAAAAATTTAAATTTTTTTTTAAAGAAACAGATTCATTCGAAGCGAATCGAACCTGTATACGCCACGCAGTGGCCTGAAAAATAAAGAAGAAGAGGTAGAAGAAGAAGCGTTTCTTGTCAGCAGAAAGCCTTACACTCATCGGTGCAGCTTGGTTTTCTGCCTCCTGCAGACGCTTGAAAATAGATCAAACTGATCTCTTCGCATATAAACTCAGAATAAATTCTGGGTGTGAATTTTATGACGAAAAACACTCCTATATAAGCCCAGGAGGAAAAATAAATAAAAAGTGTAGCTTTTGGACTTTTTACCGGGTTACACTTAATTTTGTTCAAGAAAGATTTTTTTGGGATTCTCCGGTATATAGCAAAAGCTCAAAAATGCTCTAATTTGTTATTTCATCACACAACCCATTAATTTTTGGTGACAAGTTTCAAGTCTTGGTTTAACTCATCGACAGGTCCCAAATAGCGAAATTGAGTGATTTGAAAAACAAATGAAAAAAATGAAAAAAGGAAGAAAGAAATGAAAAGTTGGAGTAAAATATTTTTTTTTTTATTTATTAAAAAAATTTAAATTTTTTTTTAAAGAAACAGATTCATTCGAAGCGAATCGAACCTGATACGCCACGCAGTGGGCTGAAAAATAAAGAAGAAAAGGTAGAAGAAGAAGCGTTTCGTGTCAGCAGAAAGCCTTACACTCATCGGTGCACCTTGGTTTGCTGCCTCCTGCAGACGCTTGAAAATAGATCAAACTGATCTCATTTCATATAAACTCAGAATAAATTCTGGGTGTGAATTATATGAAGCAAAAAACACTCCTATACAAGCCCAGGAGGAAAAATAAATAAAGGGATTACTGTTTTGGACTTTTTAGCGGGTTACACTTAATTTTGTTCAAGGAAGAATTTTTTTTGGGATTCTCCGGTATATAGCAAAAGCTAAAAAATGTTCTAATTTGTTATTTCATCACACAACCCATTAATTTTTGGTGACAAGTTTCAATTCTTCGTTTGACTCATCAACAGGTCCCAAATAGCGAAATTGGGTGATTTGAAAAACAAATGAAAAAAATGAAAAAAAGAAGAAAGGAATGAAAAGTTGGAGAAAAATAGAAAAAACAATTTTTTTTTTATTAAAAAAATTTAAAAATTTTTTCAAAGAAACAGATTCATATGAAGCGAATAGAACCTGTATACGCCACGCAGTGGGCTGAAAAATAAAGTAGAAAAGGTAGAAGAAGAAGCGTTTCGTGTCAGCAGAAAGCCTTACACTCATCGGTGCACCTTGGTTTTCTGCCTCCTGCAGACGCTTGAAAATAGATCAAACTGATCTCTTTTCATATAAACTCAGAATAAATTCTGGGTGTGAATTATAAGAAGCAAAAAACACTCCTATACAAGCCCAGGAGGAAAAATAAATAAAAAGATTACTCTTTTGGACTTTTTACCGGGTTACACTTAATTTTGTTCAAGAAAGAAGTTTTTGGGATTCTCCGGTATATAGCAAAAGCAAAAAAATATTCTAATTTGTTATTTTATCACACAACCCATTAATTTTTGGTGACAAGTTTGAAGTCTTCGTTTGACTCATCAACAGGTCCCAAATAGCGAAATTGAGTGATTTGAAAAACAAATGAAAAAAATGAAAAAAAGAAGAAAGAAATGAACAGTTGGAGAAAAATAGAAAAAACAATTTTTTTATTTATTAAAAAAATTTAAATTTTTTTTTAAAGAAACAGATTCATTCGAAGCGAATCGAACCTGTATACGCCACGCAGTGGCCTGAAAAATAAAGAAGAAGAGGTAGAAGAAGAAGCGTTTCTTGTCAGCAGAAAGCCTTACACTCATCGGTGCAGCTTGGTTTTCTGCCTCCTGCAGACGCTTGAAAATAGATCAAACTGATCTCTTCGCATATAAACTCAGAATAAATTCTGGGTGTGAATTTTATGACGAAAAACACTCCTATATAAGCCCAGGAGGAAAAATAAATAAAAAGTGTAGCTTTTGGACTTTTTACCGGGTTACACTTAATTTTGTTCAAGAAAGATTTTTTTGGGATTCTCCGGTATATAGCAAAAGCTCAAAAATGCTCTAATTTGTTATTTCATCACACAACCCATTAATTTTTGGTGACAAGTTTCAAGTCTTGGTTTAACTCATCGACAGGTCCCAAATAGCGAAATTGAGTGATTTGAAAAACAAATGAAAAAAATGAAAAAAGGAAGAAAGAAATGAAAAGTTGGAGTAAAATATTTTTTTTTTTATTTATTAAAAAAATTTAAATTTTTTTTTAAAGAAACAGATTCATTCGAAGCGAATCGAACCTGATACGCCACGCAGTGGGCTGAAAAATAAAGAAGAAAAGGTAGAAGAAGAAGCGTTTCGTGTCAGCAGAAAGCCTTACACTCATCGGTGCACCTTGGTTTGCTGCCTCCTGCAGACGCTTGAAAATAGATCAAACTGATCTCATTTCATATAAACTCAGAATAAATTCTGGGTGTGAATTATATGAAGCAAAAAACACTCCTATACAAGCCCAGGAGGAAAAATAAATAAAGGGATTACTGTTTTGGACTTTTTAGCGGGTTACACTTAATTTTGTTCAAGGAAGAATTTTTTTTGGGATTCTCCGGTATATAGCAAAAGCTAAAAAATGTTCTAATTTGTTATTTCATCACACAACCCATTAATTTTTGGTGACAAGTTTCAATTCTTCGTTTGACTCATCAACAGGTCCCAAATAGCGAAATTGGGTGATTTGAAAAACAAATGAAAAAAATGAAAAAAAGAAGAAAGGAATGAAAAGTTGGAGAAAAATAGAAAAAACAATTTTTTTTTTATTAAAAAAATTTAAAAATTTTTTCAAAGAAACAGATTCATATGAAGCGAATAGAACCTGTATACGCCACGCAGTGGGCTGAAAAATAAAGTAGAAAAGGTAGAAGAAGAAGCGTTTCGTGTCAGCAGAAAGCCTTACACTCATCGGTGCACCTTGGTTTTCTGCCTCCTGCAGACGCTTGAAAATAGATCAAACTGATCTCTTTTCATATAAACTCAGAATAAATTCTGGGTGTGAATTATAAGAAGCAAAAAACACTCCTATACAAGCCCAGGAGGAAAAATAAATAAAAAGATTACTCTTTTGGACTTTTTACCGGGTTACACTTAATTTTGTTCAAGAAAGAAGTTTTTGGGATTCTCCGGTATATAGCAAAAGCAAAAAAATATTCTAATTTGTTATTTTATCACACAACCCATTAATTTTTGGTGACAAGTTTGAAGTCTTCGTTTGACTCATCAACAGGTCCCAAATAGCGAAATTGAGTTATTTGAAAAACAAATGAAAAAAATGAAAAAAGAAGAAAGAAATGAACAGTTGGAGAAAAATAGAAAAAACAATTTTTTTATTTATTAAAAAATTTTTAAATTTTTTTTTAAGAATCAGATTCATGCGAAGCGAATCGAACCTGTATACGCCATGCAGTGGGCTGAAAAATAAAGAAGAAAAGGTGGAAGAAGAAGCGTTTCGTGTCAGCAGAAAGCCTTACACTCATCGGTGCAGCTTGATTTTCTGCCTCCTGCAGACGCTTGAAAATAGATCAAACTGATCTCTTCTCATATAAACTCAGAATAAATTCTGGGTGTGAATTATATGAGGAAAAAACACTCCTATACAAGCCAAGGAGGAAAAATAAATAAAAAGATTACTCTTTTGGACTTTTTACCGGGTTACACTTAATTTTGTTCAAGAAAGAAGTTTTTGGGATTCTCCGGTATATAGCAAAAGCAAAAAAATATTCTAATTTGTTATTTTATCACACAACCCATTAATTTTTGGTGACAAGTTTGAAGTCTTCGTTTGACTCATCAACAGGTCCCAAATAGCGAAATTGAGTGATTTGAAAAACAAATGAAAAAAATGAAAAAAAGAAGAAAGAAATGAACAGTTGGAGAAAAATAGAAAAAACAATTTTTTTATTTATTAAAAAAATTAAATTTTTTTTTAAAGAAACAGATTCATTCGAAGCGAATCGAACCTGTATACGCCACGCAGTGGCCTGAAAAATAAAGAAGAAGAGGTAGAAGAAGAAGCGTTTCTTGTCAGCAGAAAGCCTTACACTCATCGGTGCAGCTTGGTTTTCTGCCTCCTGCAGACGCTTGAAAATAGATTAAATTGTTCTCTTTTCATATAAACTCAGAATAAATTCTGGGTGTGAATTTTATTGGGAAAAAACACTCCTATACAAGCCAAGGAGGAAAAATAAATAAAAAGATTACTCTTTTGGACTTTTTACCCGGTTACACTTAATTTTGTTCAAGAAAGAATTTTTTGGGATTCTCCGGTATATAGCAAAAGCTAAAAAATATTCGAATTTGTTATTTTATCACACAACCCATTAATTTTTGGTGACAAGTTTCAAGGCTTCATTTGACTCATCAACAGGTCCCAAATAGCGAAATTGCGTGATTTGAAAAACAAATGAAAAAATGAAAAAAGGAAGAAAGAAATGAAAAGTTGGAATAAAATAATTTATTTTTTTTTTATTTATTAAAAAAATTTAAATTTTTTTTTAAAGATACAGATTCATTCGAAGCGAATCGAACCTGATACGCCACGCAGTGGGCTGAAAAATAAAGAAGAAAAGGTAGAAGAAGAAGCGTTTCGTGTCAGCAGAAAGCCTTACACTCATCGGTGCACCTTGGTTTTCTGCCTCCTGCAGACGCTTGAAATTAGATCAAACTGATCTCTTTTCATATAAACTCAGAATAAATTCTGGGTGTGAATTATATGAAGCAAAAAACACTCCTATACAAGCCCAGGAGGAAAAAATGAAAAAAGGAAGAAAGAAATGAAAAGTTGGAGTAAAATATATTTTTTTTTTTTTTATTTATTAAAAAAATTTAATTTTTTTTTTAAAGAAACAGATTCATTCGAAGCGAATCGAACCTGACACGCCACGCAGTGAGCTGAAAAATAAAGAAGAAAAGGTAGAAGAAGAAGCGTTTCGTGTCAGCAGAAAGCCTTACACTCATCGGTGCACCTTGGTTTGCTGCCTCCTGCAGACGCTTGAAAATAGATCAAACTGATCTCTTTTCATATAAACTCAGAATAAATTCTGGGTGTGAATTAAATGAGGAAAAAAACACTCCTATACAAGCCCAGGAGGAAAAATAAATAAAGGGATTACTGTTTTGGACTTTTTAGCGGGTTACACTTAATTTTGTTCAAGGAAGAATTTTTTTTTGGGATTCTCCGGTATATAGCAAAAGCTAAAAAATGTTCTAATTTGTTATTTCATCACACAACCCATTAATTTTTGGTGACAAGTTTCAATTCTTCGTTTGACTCATCAACAGGTCCCAAATAGCAAAATTGGGTGATTTGAAAAACAAATGAAAAAAATGAAAAAAAGAAGAAAGGAATGAAAAGTTGGAGAAAAATAGAAAAAACATTTTTTTTTTATTAAAAAAATTTAAAATTTTTTTTAAAGAAACAGATTCATATGAAGCGAATAGAACCTGTATACGCCACGCAGTGGGTTGATAAATAAAGTAGAAAAGGTAGAAGAAGAAGCATTTCGTGTCAGCAGAAAGCCTTACACTCATCGGTGCACCTTGGTTTTCTGCCTCCTGCAGACGCTTGAAAATAGATCAAACTGATCTCTTTTCATATAAACTCAGAATAAATCCTGGGTGTGAATTATATGAAGCAAAAAACACTCCTATACAAGCCCAGGAGGAAAAATAAATTAAGGGATTACTGTTTTGGACGTTTTAGCGGGTTACACTTAATTTTGTTCAACGAAGAATTTTTTTTTTTTGGATTCTCCGGTATATAGCAAAAGCTAAAAAATGTTCTAATTTGTTATTTCATCACACAACCCATTAATTTTTGGTGACAAGTTTCAAGTCTTGTTTTGACTCATCAACAGGTCCCAAATAGCGAAATTGGGTGATTTGAAAAACAAATGAAAAAAATGAAAAAAAAGAAAGAAATGAAAAGTTTGAGAAAAATAGAAAAAGCAATTTTTTTATTTATTAAAAAATTTTTAAATTTTTTTATAAGAATCAGATTCATGCGAAGCGAATCGAACCTGTATACGCCATGCAGTGGGCTGAAAAATAAAGAAGAAAAGGTAGAAGAAGAAGCGTTTCGTGTCAGCAGAAAGCCTTACACTCATCGGTGCAGCTTGATTTTCTGCCTCCTGCAGACGCTTGAAAATAGATCAAACTGATCTCTTCTCATATAAACTCAGAATAAATTCTGGGTGTGAATTATATGAGGAAAAAACACTCCTATACAAGCCAAGGAGGAAAAATAAATAAAAAGATTACTCTTTTGGACTTTGTACCTGGTTACACTTAATTTTGTTCAAGAAAGAAGTTTTTGGGATTCTCCGGTATATAGCAAAAGCTAAAAAATATTCTAATTTGTTATTTTATCACACAACCCATTAATTTTTGGTGACAAGTTTCAAGTCTTCGTTTGACTCATCAACAGGTCCCAAATAGCGAAATTGGGTGATTTGAAAAACAAATAAAAAAAATGAAAAAAAGAAAAAAGAAATGAAAAGTTGGAGAAAAATAGAAAAAACAATTTTTTTATTTATTAAAAAAATTTAAATTTTTTTTTAAAGAAACAGATTTATCCGAAGCGAATCGAACCTGTATACGCCACGCAGTGGGCTGAAAAATAAAGAAGAAAAGGTGGAAGAAGAAGCGTTTCGTGTCAGCAGAAAGCCTTGATCTCATCGGTGTAGCTTGGTTTTCTGCCTCCTGCAGACGCTTGAAAATAGATCAAACTGATCTCTTTTCATATAAACTCAGAATAAATTCTGGGTGTGAATTATATGAGGAAAAAACACTCCTATACAAGCCCAGGATGAAAAAATAAATAAAGGGATTACTGGTTTGGACTTTTTACCGGGTTACACTTAATTTTGTTCAAGAAAGAATTTTTTGGGATTCTCCGGTATATAGCAAAAGCTAAAAAATATTCTAATTTGTTATTTTATCATACAACCCATTAATTTTTGGTGACAAGTTTCAAGTCTTCATTTGACAAATCAACAGGTCCCAAATAGCGAAATTGGGTGATTTGAAAAACAAATAAAAAAAATGAAAAAAAGAAGAAAGAAATGAAAAGTTGGAGAAAAATAGAAAAAACAATTTTTTTATTTATTAAAAATATTTTAAATTTTTTTTAAAGAAACAGATTCATTCGAAGCGAATCGAACCTGTATACGCCACGCAGTGGGCTGAAGAATAAAGTAGAAAAGGTAGAAGAAGAAGCGTTTCGTGTCAGCAGAAAGCCTTACACTCATCGGTGCACCTTGGTTTTCTGCCTCCTGCAGACGCTTGAAAATAGATCAAACTGATCTCTTTTCATATAAACTCAGAATAAATTCTGGGTGTGAATTATATGAGGAAAAAAACACTCTTATACAAGCCCAGGAGGAAAAATAAATAAAGGGATTACTGTTTTGGACTTTTTACCGGGTTACACTTAATTTTGTTCAAGGAAGAATTTTTTTTTTGGGATTCTCCGGTATATAGCAAAAGCTAAAAATTGTTCTAATTTGTTATATCATCACACAACCCATTAATTTTTGGTGACAAGTTTCAAGTCTTGGTTTGACTCATCAACAGGTCCCAAATAGCGAAATTGGGTGATTTGAAAAACAAATGAAAAAAAAAGAAAGAAATGAAAAGTTTCAAAAAAGTAGAAAAAACAATTTTTGATTTATTAAAAAAAATTTAAATTTTTTTTAAAGAATCAGATTCATGCGAAGCGAATCGAACCTCTATACGGCACGCAGTGGGCTGAAAGATAAAGAAGAAAAGGAAGAAGAAGATGCGTTTCGTGTCAGCAGAAAGCCTTACACTCATCGGTGCACCTTGGTTTTCTGCCTCCTGCAGACGCTTGAAAATAGATCAAACTGATCTCTTTTCATATAAACTCAGAATAAATTCTGGGTGTGAATTATATGAGGAAAAAAACACTTCTATACAAGCCCAGGATGAAAAATAAATAAAGGGATTACTGTTTTGGACTTTTTACCGGGTTACATTTAATTTTGTTCAAGGAAGAATTTTTTTTTGGGATTCTCCGGTATATAGCAAAAGCTCAAAAATGCTCTAATTTGTTATTTCATCACACAACCCATTAATTTTTGGTGACTAGTTTCAGGTCTTGGTTTAACTCATCGACAGGTCTCAAATAGCGAAATTGGGTGATTTGAAAAACAAATGAAAAAAATGAAAAAAAGAAATAAGAAATGAAGAGTTTGAGAAAAATAGAAAAAAACATTCCTTTAATTTATTAAAAAAATTTAAATTTTTTTTTAAAGAAACAGATTCATTCGAAGCGAATCGAGCCAGTATACGCCACGCAGTGGGCTGAAAAATAAAGAAGAAAAGGTAGAAGAAGAAGCGTTTCGTGTCAGCAGAAAGCCTTAATCTCATCGGTGTAGCTTGGTTTTCTGCCTCCTGCAGACGCTTGAAAATAGATCAAACTGATCTCTTTTCATATAGACTCAGAATAAATTCTGGGTGTGAATTATATGAGGAAAAAATACTTCTATACAAGCCCAGGAGGAAAAAATAAATAAAGGGATTACTGTTTTGGACTTTTTACCGGGTTACACTTAATTTTGATCAAGAAAGAATTTTTTGGGATTCTCCGGTATATAGCAAAAGCTAAAAAATGTTCTAATTTGTTATTTCATCACACAACCCATTAATTTTTGGTGACAACTTTCAAATCTTCGTTTGACTCATCAACAGGTCCCAAATAGCGAAATTGGGTGATTTGAAAAACAAATGAAAAAAATGAAAAAAAGAAGTAAGTAATGAAAAGTTGGAGAACAATAGAATTTTTTTTTTATTTATTAAAAAATTTAAATTTTTTTTTAAAGAAACAGATTCATTCGAAGCGAATCGAACCTGTATACGCCACGCAGTGGGCTGAAAAATAAAGAAGAAAAGGTAGCAGAAGAAGCGTTTCGTGTCAGCAGAAAGCCTTACACTCATCGGTGCACCTTGGTTTTCTGCCTCCTTTAGACGCTTGAAAATAGATCAAACTGATCTCTTTTCATATAAACTCAGAATAAATTCTGGGTGTGAATTATATGAGGAAAAAAACACTCCTATACAAGCCCAGGAGGAAAAATAAATAAAGGGATTACTGTTTTGGACTTTTTACCGGGTTACATTTAATTTTGTTCAAGGAAGAATTTTTTTTTGGGATTCTCCGGTATATAGCAATAGCTCAAAAATGTTCTAATTTGTTATTTCATCACACAACCCATTACTTTTTGGTGACTAGTTTCAGGTCTTGGTTTAACTCATCGACAGGTCCCAAATAGCGAAATTGGGTGATTTGAAAAACAAATGAAAAAAATGAAAAAAAGAAATAAGAAATGAAAAGTTTGAGAAAAATAGAAAAAAACATACCTTTAATTTATTAAAAAAATTTTAAATTTTTTTGAAAGAAACAGATTCACTCGAAGCGAATCGAACCTGTATACGCCACGCAGTGGGCTGAAAAATAGAGAAGAAAAGGTAGAAGAAGAAGCGTTTCGTGCCAGCAGAAAGCCTTACACTCATCGGTGCATTTGTTTTTCTGCCTCCTGCAGACGCTTGAAAATAGATCAAACTGATCTCTTCTCATATAAACTCAGAATAAATTCCGGATGTGAATTATATGAGGTAAAAACACTCCTATATAAGCCCAGGAGGAAAAATAAATAAAAAGATTACTCTTTTGGACTTTTTACGGGGTTACACTTAATTTTGTTCAAGAAAGAATTTTTTGGGATTCTCCGGTATATAGCAAAAGCTAAAAATGTTCTAATTGGTTATTTCATCACACAACCCATTAATTTTTGGTGACAAGTTTCAAGTCTTGGTTTGACTCATCAACAGATCCCAAATAGCGAAATTGCGTAATTTGACAAACACATGAAAAAAATGGAAAAATGAAGAAAGAAATGAAAAGTTTGAGAAAAATAAAAAAAAACAATTTTTTTAATTATTAAAAAAAATTTAAAATTTTTGTTAAAGAAACAGATTCATTCGAAGCGAATCGAACCTGTATACGCCACGCAGTGGGCTGAAAAATAAAGAAGAAAAGGTAGAAGAAGAAGCGTTTCTTGTCAGCAGAAAGCCTTACACTCATCGGTGCAGCTTGGATTTCTGCCTCCTGCAGAAGCTTGAAAATAGATCAAACTGATTTTTTTTTCATATAAACTCAGAATAGATACTGGGTGTTAATTATATGAGGAAAAAACACTCCTATACAAGCCAAGGAGGAAAAATAAATAAAAAGATTACTCTTTTGGCCTTTTTACCGGGTTACACTTAATTTTGTTCAATAAAGAATTTTTTGGGATTCTCCGGTATATAGCAAAAGCTAAAAAATATTCTAATTTGTTATTTTATCACACAACCCATTAATTTTTGGTGACAAGTTTCAAGGCTTCGTTTGATTCATCAACAGGTCCCAAATAGCGAAATTGCGTGATTTGAAAAACAAATGAAAAAAATGAAAAAGAAGAAGAAAGAAATGAAAAGTTGGAGTAAAATAGAAATTTTTTTTTTTTATTTATTAAAATTTTTTTAAATTTTTTTTAAAGAAACAGATTCATTCGAAGCGAGTCGAACCTGTATACGCCACGCAGTGGGCTGAAAAATAAAGAAGAAAAGGTAGATGAAGAAGCGTTTCGTGTCAGCAGAAAGCCTTAATCTCATCGGTGTAGCTTGGTTTTCTGCCTCCTGCAGACGCTTGAAAATAGATCAAACTGATCTCTTATATTCAATTATATGAGGAAAAAACACTCCTCTACAAGCACAGGAGGAAAAAATAAATAAAGGGATTACCGTTTTGGACTTTTCACCGGGTTACACTTAATTTTAATCAAGAAAGAACTTTTTGGGATTCTCAGGTATATAGCAAAAATTAGAAAATGTTCTAATTTGTTATTTTATCACACAACCCATTATTTTTTGGTGGCAAGTTTCAAGGTTTCGTTTGAGTCATCAACAGGTCCAACATAGTGAAATTGGGTGATTTGAAAAACAAATGAAAAATATGAAAAAAACAAAAAACAAATGAAAAGTTTGAGAAAAATAGAAAAAAAACATTCCTTTAATTTATTAAAAAAATTTAAAAGTTTTTTTAAAGAAACAGATTCATTCGAAGCGAATCGAACCTGTATACGCCACGCAGTGGGCTGAAAAATAAAGAAGAAAAGGTAGAAGAAGAAGCGTTTCGTGTCAGCAGAAAGCCTTAAACTCATCGGTGCAGCTTGGTTTTCTGCCTCCTGCAGACGCTTGAAAATAGATCAAACTGATCTCTTATATTCAATTATATGAGGAAAAAACACTCCTCTACAAGCACAGGAGGAAAAAATAAATAAAGGGATTACCGTTTTGGACTTTTCACCGGGTTACACTTAATTTTGTTCAAGAAAGAATTTTTTGGGATTCTCCGGTATATAGCAAAAGCTCAAAAATGTTCTAATTTGTTATTTTATCACACAACCCATTAATTTTTGGTGACAAGTTTCAAGTCTTCGTTTGACTCATCAACAGGTCCCAAATAGCGAAATTGCGTGATTTAAAAAACAAATGAAAAAAATGAAAAAAAGAAGAAAGAAATGAAAAGTTGGAGTAAAATAGAAATTTTTTTTTTTTATTTATTAAAAAAGTTTAAAATTTTTTTTAAAGAAACAGATTCATTCGAAGCGAATCGAACCTGTATACGCCACGCAGTGGGCTGAAAAATAAAGAAGAAAAGGTAGAAGAAGAAGCGTTTCGTGTCAGCAGAAAGCCTTAAACTCATCGGTGCAGCTTGGTTTTCTGCCTCCTGCAGACGCTTGAAAATAGATCAAACTGATCTCTTTTCATATAAACTCAGAATAAATTCTGGGTGTGAATTATATGAGGAAAAAAACACTCCTATACAAACCCAGGAGGAAAAAAAAATAAAGGGATTACTGTTTTGGACTTTTTACCGGGTTACACTTAATTTTAATCAAGAAAGAACTTTTTGGGATTCTCAGGTATATAGCAAAAATTAGAAAATGTTCTAATTTGTTATTTTATCACACAACCCATTATTTTTTGGTGGCAAGTTTCAAGGTTTCGTTTGAGTCATCAACAGGTCCAACATAGTGAAATTGGGTGATTTGAAAAACAAATGAAAAATATGAAAAAAACAAAAAACAAATGAAAAGTTTGAGAAAAATAGAAAAAAAACATTCCTTTAATTTATTAAAAAAATTTAAAAGTTTTTTTAAAGAAACAGATTCATTCGAAGCGAATCGAACCTGTATACGCCACGCAGTGGGCTGAAAAATAAAGAAGAAAAGGTAGAAGAAGAAGCGTTTCGTGTCAGCAGAAAGCCTTAAACTCATCGGTGCAGCTTGGTTTTCTGCCTCCTGCAGACGCTTGAAAATAGATCAAACTGATCTCTTATATTCAATTATATGAGGAAAAAACACTCCTCTACAAGCACAGGAGGAAAAAATAAATAAAGGGATTACCGTTTTGGACTTTTCACCGGGTTACACTTAATTTTGTTCAAGAAAGAATTTTTTGGGATTCTCCGGTATATAGCAAAAGCTCAAAAATGTTCTAATTTGTTATTTTATCACACAACCCATTAATTTTGGTGACAAGTTTCAAGTCTTCGTTTGACTCATCAACAGGTCCCAAATAGCGAAATTGCGTGATTTAAAAAACAAATGAAAAAAATGAAAAAAAGAAGAAAGAAATGAAAAGTTGGAATAAAATAGAAATTTTTTTTTTTTTATTTATTAAAAAAGTTTAAAAATTTTTTTAAAGAAACAGATTCATTCGAAGCGAATCGAACCTGTATACGCCATGCAGTGGGCTGAAAAATAAAGAAGAAAAGGTAGAAGAAGAAGCGTTTCGTGTCAGCAGAAAGCCTTAAACTCATCGGTGCAGCTTGGTTTTCTGCCTCCTGCAGACGCTTGAAAATAGATCAAACTGATCTCTTTTCATATAAACTCAGAATAAATTCTGGGTGTGAATTATATGAGGAAAAAACACTCCTATACAAACCCAGGAGGAAAAAAAAATAAAGGGATTACTGTTTTGGACTTTTTACCGGGTTACACTTAATTTTAATCAAGAAAGAACTTTTTGGGATTCTCAGGTATATAGCAAAATTAGAAAATGTTCTAATTTGTTATTTTATCACACAACCCATTATTTTTTGGTGGCAAGTTTCAAGGTTTCGTTTGACTCATCAACAGGTCCAACATAGTGAAATTGGGTGATTTGAAAAACAAATGAAAAATATGAAAAAAACAAAAAACAAATGAAAAGTTTGAGAAAAATAGAAAAAAAACATTCCTTTAATTTATTAAAAAAATTTAAAAGTTTTTTTAAAGAAACAGATTCATTCGAAGCGAATCGAACCTGTATACGCCACGCAGTGGGCTGAAAAATAAAGAAGAAAAGGTAGAAGAAGAAGCGTTTCGTGTCAGCAGAAAGCCTTAAACTCATCGGTGCAGCTTGGTTTTCTGCCTCCTGCAGACGCTTGAAAATAGATCAAACTGATTTCTTTTCATATAAACTCAGAATAAATTCTGGGTTTGAATTATATGAGGAAAAAACACTCCTCTACAAGCCCAGGAGGAAAAAATAAATAAAGGGATTACCGTTTTGGACTTTTTACCGGGTTACACATAATTTTGTTCAAGAAAGAATTTTTTGGGATTCTCCGGTATATAGCAAAAGCTAAAAAATGTTCTAATTTGTTATTTTATCACACAACCCATTAATTTTTGGTGAGAAGTTTCAAGTCTTCGTTTGACTCATCAACAGGTCCCAAATAGCGAAATTGCGTGATTTGAAAAACAAATGAAAAAAATGAAAAAAAGAAGAAAGAAATGAAAAGTTGGAGTAAAATAGAAATTTTTTTTTTATTTATTAAAAAAATTTAAAATTTTTTTTAAAGAAACAGATTCATTCGAAGCGAATCGAACCTGTATACGCCACGCTGTGGGCTGAAAAATAAAGAAGAAAAGCTAGAAGAAGAAGCGTTTCGGGTCAGCAGAAAGCCTTAATCTCATCGGTGTAGCTTGGTTTTCTCCCTCCTGCAGACGCTTGAAAATAGATCAAACTGATCTCTTTTCATATAAACTCAGAATAAATTCTGGGTGTGAATTATATGAGGAAAAAACACTCCTATACAAGCCCAGGAGGAAAAAAATAAATAAAGGGATTACTGTTTTGGACTTTTTACCGGGTTACACTTAATTTTGTTCAAGGAAGAATTTTTTGGGATTCTCCGGTATATAGCAAAAGTTAAAAAAATATTCTAATTTGTTATTTTATCACACAACCCATTAATTTTTGGTGACAAGTTTCAAGTCTTCGTTTGACTCATCAACAGGTCTCAAATAGCGAAATTGGGTGATTTGAAAAACAAATGAAAAAAATGAAAAAAAAAGAAAGAAATGAAAAGTTTCAGAAAAATAGAAAAAACAATTTTTTTATTCATTAAAAAATTTAAAATTTTTTTTAAAGAATCAGATTCATGCGAAGCGAATCGAACTTGTATACGCCACGCAGTGGGCTGAAAAATAAAGAAGAAAAGGTAGAAGAAGAAGCGTTTCGTGTCAGCAGAAAGCCTTACACTCATCGGTGCAGCTTGGTTTTCTGCCTGCTGCCGACGTTTGAAAATAGATCAAACTGATCTCTTCTCATATAAACTCAGAATAAATTCTGGGTGTGAATTTTATGAGTAAAAAACACTCCTATACAAGCCAAGGAGGGAAAAATAAATAAAAAGATTACTCTTTTGGACTTTTTACCGGGTTACACTTAATTTTGTTCAAGAAAGAATTTTTTTGGGATTCTCCGGTATATAGCAAAAGCTAAAAAATGTTCTAATTTGTTATTTTATCACACAACCCATTAATTTTTGGTGACAAGTTTCAAGTCTTCGTTTGACTCATCAACAGGTCCCAAATAGCGAAATTGGGTGATTTGAAAAACAAATGAAAAAAAATGAAAAAAAAGAAAGAAATGAAAACTTTCAGAAAAATAGAAAAAACAATTTTTTTATTCATTAAAAAAATTTTAATTTTTTTTTAAAGAATCAGATTCATGCGAAGCGAATCGAACCTGTATACGCCACGCAGTGGGCTGAAAAATAAAGAAGAAAAGGTAGAAGAAGAAGCGTTTCGTGTCAGCAGAAAGCCTTACACTCATCGGTGCAGCTTGGTTTTCTGCCTCCTGCAGACGCTTGAAAATAGATCAAACTGATCTCTTTTCATATAAACTCAGACTAAATTCTGGGTGTGAATTATATGAGGAAAAAACAACTCCCTTACAAGCCCAGGAGGAAAAATAAATAAAGGGATTACTGTTTTGGACTTTTTACCGGGTTACACTTAATTTTGTTCAAGGAAGAATTTTTTTTTGGGATTCTCCGGTATATAGCAAAAGCTAAAAAATGTTCTAATTTGTTATTTTATCACACAACCCAATAATTTTTGGTGACAAGTTTCAAGGTTTCGTTTGACTCATCAACAGGTTCCAAATAGCGAAATTGGGTGATTTGAAAAACAAATGAAAAATATGAAAAAAACAAAAAACAAATGAAAAGTTTGAGAAAAATAGAAAAAAAAACATTCCTTTAATTTATTAAAAAAATTTTAAATTTTTTTTAAAGAAACAGATTCATTCGAAGCGAATCGAACCTATATACGCCACGCTGTAGGCTGAAAAATAAAGAAGAAAAGGTAGAAGAAGAAGCGTTTCATGTCAGCAGAAAACCTTACATTCATCGGTGCTGCTTGGTTTTCTGCCTGCTGCCGACGCTTGAAAATAGATCAAACTGATCTCTTCTCATATAAACTCAGAATAAATTCTGGGTGTGAATTATATGAGGAAAAAACACTCCTATACAAGCCAAGGAGGAAAAATAAATAAAAAGATTACCGTTTTGGACTTTTTACCGGGTTACACTTAATTTTGTTCAAGAAAGAATTTTTTGGGATTCTCCGGTATATAGCAAAAGCTAAAAAATGTTGTAATTTGTTATTTTATCACACAACCCATTAATTTTTGGTGACAAGTTTCCAGTCTTCGTTTGACTCATCAACAGGTCCCAAATAGCGAAATTGCGTGATTTGAAAAACAAATGAAAAAAATGTAAAAAAAAGAAAGAAATGAAAAGTTGGAGTAAAATAGAAATTTTTTTTTTTTATTTATTAAAAAAATTTTGAAATTTTTTTTAAAGAAACAGATTCATTCGAAGCGAATCGATCCTGTATACGCCACGCAGTGGGATGAAAAATAAAGAAGAAAAGGTAGAAGAAGAAGCGCTTCGTCTCAGCAGAAAGCCTTACACTCATCGGTGCACCTTGGTTTTCTGTCTCCTGCAGACGCTTGAAAATAGATCAAACTGATCTCTTTTCATATAAACTCAGAATAAATTCTGGGTGTGAATTATATGAGGAAAAAAACACTCCTATACAAGCCCAGGAGGAAAAAATAAATAAAGGGATTGCTGTTTTGGACTTTTTACCGGGTTACACTTAATTTTGATCAAGAAAGAAGTTTTTGGGATTCTCCGGTATATAGCAAAAGCTAAAAAATGTTCTAATTTGTTATTTTGTCACACAACCCATTAATTTTTGGTGACAAGCTTCAACTCTTCGTTTGACTCATCAACAGGTCGCATATAGCGAAATTGGGTGATTTGAAAAACAAATGAGAAAAATGAAAAAAAGAAGAAACAAATGAAAAGTTGGAAAAAAATAGAAAAAAACAATTTTTTTATTTATTAAAAAAATTTAAAATTTTTTTTAAAGAAACAGATTCATTCGAAGCGAATCGAACCTGTATACGCCACGCAGTGGGCTGAAAAATAAAGAAGAAAAGGTAGAAGAAGAAGCGTTTCGTGTCAGCAGAAAGCCTTACACTCATCGGTGCAGCTTGGTTTTCTGCCTGCTGCCGACGCTTGAAAATAGATCAAACTGATCTCTTCTCATATAAACTCAGAATAAATTCTGGGTGTGAATTTTATGAGGAAAAATCACTCCTATACAAGCCAAGGAGGAAAAATAAATAAAAAGATTACTCTTTTGGACTTTTTACCGGGTTACACTTAATTTTGTTCAAGAAAGAATTTTTTGGGATTCTCCGGTATATAGCAAAAGCTAAAAAATATTCTAATTTGTTATTTTATCACACAACCCATTAATTTTTGGTGACAAGTTTCAAGTCTTCGTTTGACTCATCAACAGGTCCCAAATAGCGAAATTGCGTGATTTGAAAAACAAATGAAAAAAATGAAAAAAAGAAGAAACAAATGAAAAGTTGGAGAAAAATAGAAAAGACAATTTTTTTATTTATTAAAAAAATTTAATTTTTTTTTTAAAGAAACAGATTCATTCGAAGCGAATCGAACATGTATACGCCACGCAGTAGGCTGAAAAATAAAGAAGAAAAGGTAGAAGAATAAGTGTTTCATGTCAGCAGAAAACCTTACAATCATCGGTGCAGCTTGGTTTTCTGCCTGCTGCAGACGCTTGAAAAGAGATCAAACTGATCTCTTCTCATATAAACTCAGAATAAGTTCTGGGTATGAATTTTATGAGGAAAAAACACTCCCATACAAGCCAAGGAGGAAAAATAGATAACAAGATTACTCTTTTGGACTCTTTACCGGGTTACACTTAATATTGTTCAACAAAGAAAATTTTGGGATTCTCCGGTATATAGCAAAAGCTAAAAAATGTTCTAATTTGTTATTTCATCACACAACCCATTAATTTTTGGGTGACAAGTTTCAAGTCTTCGTTTGACTCATCAACAGGTCCCAAATAGCGAAATTGGGTGATTTGAAAAATAAATGAAAAATATGAAAAAAAGAAAAAACAAATGAAAAGTTTGAGAAAAATAGAAAAAAAACATTCCTTTAATTTATTGAAAAAAATTAAAATTTTTTTTAAAGAAAACAGATTCATTCGAAGCGAATCGAACCTGTATACGCCACGCAGTAGGTTGAAAAATAAAGAAGAAAAGGTAGAAGAAGAAGCGTTTCATGTCAGCAGAAAACCTTACACTCATCGGTGCACCTTGGTTTTCTGCCTCCTGCAGACGCTTGAAAATAGACCAAACTGATCTCTTTTCATATAAACTCAGAATAAATTCTGGGTGTGAATTATATGAGGAAAAAAACACTCCTATAAAAGCCCAGGAGGAAACATAAATAAAGGGATTACTGTTTTGGAATTTTTACCGGGTTACACTTAATTTTGTTCAAGGAAGATTTTTTTTTGGGATTCTCCGGTATATAGCAAAAGCTAAAAAATGTTCTAATTTGTTATTTCATCACACAACCCATTAATTTTTGGTGACAAGTTTCAAGTCTTGGTTTGACTCATCAACAGGTTCCAAATTGCGAAATTGGGTGATTTGAAAAACAAATGAAAAAAATGAAAAAAAAAGAAAGAAATGAAAAGTTTGAGAAAAATAGAAAAAACAATTTCTTTATTTATTAAAAAAATTTTAATTTTTTTTTAAAGAATCAGATTCATGCGAAGCGAATCGAACCTGTATACGCCACGCAGTGGGCTGAAAAATAAAGAAGAAAAGGTAGAAGAAGAAGCGTTTCGTGTCAGCAGAAAGCCTTACACTCATCGGTGCTGCTTGGTTTTCTGCCTCCTGCAGACGCTTGAAAATAGATCAAACTGATCTCTTTTCATATAAACTCAGAATAAATTCTGGGTGTGAATTATATGAGGAAAAAACACTCCTATACAAGCCCAGGAGGAAAAAATAAATAAAGGGATTACTGTTTTATACTTTTTACCGGGTTACACTTAATTTTGTTCAAGAAAGAATTTTTTGGGATTCTCCGGTATATAGCAAAAGCTAAAAAATATTCTAATTTGTTATTTTATCACACAACCCATTAATTCTTGGTGACAAGTTTCAAGTCTTCGTTTGACTCATCAACAGGTCCCAAATAGCGAAATTGGGTGATTTGAAAAAGAAATGAAAAAAATGAAAAAAAGAAAAAAGAAATGAAAAGTTTGAGAAAAAAAGAAAAAAAACATTCCTTTAATTTATTAAAAAAATTTTAATTTTTTTTTAAAGAAACAGGTTCATTCGAAGCGAATCGAACCTGTATACGCCACGCAGTGGGCTGAAAAATAAAGTAGAAAAGGTAGAAGAAGAAGCGTTTCGTGTCAGCAGAAAGCCTTACACTCATCGGTGCACCTTGGTTTTCTGCCTGCTGCGGACGCTTGAAAATATATCAAACTGATCTCTTTTCATATAAACTCAGAATAAATTCTGAATGTGAATTATATGAGGAAAAAAACACTCCTATACAAGCCCAGGAGGAAACATAAATAAAGGGATTACTGTTTTGGAATTTTTACCGGGTTACACTTAATTTTGTTCAAGGAAGATTTTTTTTTGGGATTCTCCGGTATATAGCAAAAGCTAAAAAATATTCTAATTTGTTATTTTATCACACAACTCATTAATTCTTGGTGACAAGTTTCAAGTCTTCGTTTGACTCATCAACAGGTCCCAAATAGCGAAATTGGGTGATTTGAAAAAGAAATGAAAAAAATGAAAAAAAGAAAAAAGAAATGAAAAGTTTGAGTAAAAAAGAAAAAAAACATTCCTTTAATTTATTAAAAAATTTAAATTTTTTTTTAAAGAAACAGGTTCATTCGAAGCGAATCGAACCTGTATACGCCGCGCAGTGGGCTGAAAAATAAAGTAGAAAAGGTAGAAGAAGAAGCGTTTCGTGTCAGCAGAAAGCCTTACACTCATCGGTGCACCTTGGTTTTCTGCCTGCTGCAGACGCTTGAAAATAGATCAAACTGATCTCTTTTCATATAAACTCAGAATAAATTCTGGGTGTGAATTATATGAGGAAAAAAACACTTCTATACAAGCCCAGGAGGAAACATAAATAAAGGGATTACTGTTTTGGAATTTTTACCGGGTTACACTTAATTTTGTTCAAGGAAGATTTTTTTTTGGGATTCTCCGGTATATAGCAAAAGCTAAAAAATGTTCTAATTTGTTATTTCATCACACAACCCATTAATTTTTGGTGACAAGTTTCAAGTCTTGGTTTGACTCATCAACAGGTCCCATATTGCGAAATTCGGTGATTTGAAAAACAAATGAAAAAAATGAAAAAAAGAAAGAAATGAAAAGTTTGAGAAAAATAGAAAAAACAATTTTTTTATTTATTAAAAAAATTTTAATTTTTTTTAAAGAAACAGATTCATTCGAAGCGAATCGAACCTGTATACGCCACGCAGTGGGCTGAAAAATAAAGTAGAAAAGGTAGAAGAAGAAGCGTTTCGTGTCAGCAGAAAGCCTTACACTCATCGGTGCACCTTGGTTTTCTGCCTCCTGCAGACGCTTGAAAATAGATCAAATTGATCTCTTTTCATATAAACTCAGAATAAATTCTGGGTGTGAATTATATGAGGAAAAAAGCACTCCTATACAAGCCCAGGAGGAAACATAAATAAAGGGATTACTGTTTTGGAATTTTTACCGGGTTACACTTAATTTTTTTCAAGGAAGATTTTTTTTTGGGATTCTCCGGTATATAGCAAAAGCTAAAAAATGTTCTAATTTGTTATTTCATCACACAACCCATTAATTTTTGGTGACAAGTTTCAAGTCTTGGTTTGACTCATCAACAGGTCCCAAATTGCGAAATTCGGTGATTTGAAAAACAAATGACAGAAATGAAAAAAAAGAAAGAAATGAAAAGTTTGAGAAAAATAGAAAAAACAATTTTTTTATTAATTAAGAAAATTTTAAATTTTTTTTAAACAATCAGATTCATGCGAAACGAATCGAACCTGTATACGCCACGCAGTGGGCTGAAAAATAAAGAAGAAAAGGTAGAAGAAGAAGCGTTACGTGTCAGCAGAAAGCCTTACACTCATCGGTGCAGCTTGGTTTTCTGCCTCCTGCAGACGCTTGAAAATAGGTCAAACTGATCTCTTTTCATATAAACTCAGAATAAATTCTCGGTGTGATTTATATGAGAAAAAAACACTCCTATACAAGCCCAGGAGGAAAAAATAAATAAAGGGATTACTGTTTTGGACTTTTTACCGGGTTAAACTTAATTTTGATCAAAAAAGAACTTTTTGGGATTCTCCGGTATATAGCAAAAGCTAAAAAATGTTCTAATTTGTTATTTTATCACACAACCCATTAATTTTTGGTGACAAGTTTCAAGGCTTCGTTTGACTCATCAAAGGTCCCAAATAGCGAAATTGGGTGATTTGAAAAACGAATGAAAAATATGAAAAAAACAAAAAACAAATGAAAAGTTTGAGAAAAATAGAAAAAAAACATTCCTTTAATTTATTGAAAAAAATTAAATTTTTTTTTAAAGAAACAGATTCATTCGAAGCGAATCGAACCTGTATACGCCACGCAGTTGGCTGAAAAATAAAGAAGAAAAGGTAGAAGAAGAAGCGTTTCATGTCAGCAGAAAACCTTACACTCATCGGTGCAGCTTGGTTTTCTGCCTGCTGCCGACGCTTGAAAATAGATCAAACTGATCTCTTCTCATATAAACTCAGAATAAATTCTGGGTGTGAATTTTATGAGGAAAAAACACTCCTATACAAGCCAAGGAGGAAAAATAAATAAAAAGATTACTCTTTTCGACTTTTTACCGCGTTACACTTAATTTTGTTCAAGAAAGAATTTTTTGGGATTCTCTGGTATATAGCAAAAGCTAAAAAATATTCTAATTTGTTATTTTATCACACAACCCATTAATTTTTGGTGACAAGTTTCAAGGCTTCGTTTGACTCATCAACAGGTACCAAATAGCGAAATTGCGTGATTTGAAAAACAAATGAAAAAAATGAAAAAAAGAAGAAAGAAATGAAAAGGTGGAGTAAAATAGAATTTTTTTTTTTATTTATTAAAAAAATTAAAATTTTTTTTTAAAGAAACAGATTCATTCGAAGCGAATCGAACCTGTATACGCCACGAGGTGGGCTGAAAAATAAAGTAGAAAAGGTAGAAGAAGAAGCGTTTCGTGTCAGCAGAAAGCCTTACACTCATCGGTGCACCTTGGTTTTCTGCCCCCTGCAGACGCTTGAAAATAGATCAAACTGATCTCTTTTCATATAAACTCGGAATAAATTCTGGGTGTGAATTATATGAGGAAAAAACACTCCTATACAAGCCTCGGAGGAAACATAAATAAAGGGATTACCGTTTTGGAATTTTTACCGGGTTACACTTAATTTTGTTCAAGGAAGATTTTTTTTTGGGATTCTCCGGTATATAGCAAAAGCTAAAAAATGTTCTAATTTGTTATTTCATCACACAACCCATTAATTTTTGGTGACAAGTTTCAAGTCTTGGTTTGACTCATCAACAGGTCCCAAATGCGAAATTCGGTGATTTGAAAAACAAATGAAAAAAATGAAAAAAAAGAAAGAAATGAAAAGTTTGAGAAAAATAGAAAAAACAATTTTTTATTTATTAAAAAAAAATTAAATTTTTTTTAAAGAATCAGATTCATGCGAAACGAATCGAACCTGTATACGCCACGCAGTGGGCTGAAAAATAAAGAAGAAAAGGTAGAAGAAGAAGCGTTTCGTGTCAGCAGAAAGCCTTAAACTCATCGGTGCACCTTGGTTTTCTGCCTCCTGCAGACGCTTGAAAATAGATCAAACTGATCTCTTTTCATATAAACTCAGAACAAATACAGGGTGTGAATTATATGAGGAAAAAAACACTCCTATACAAGCCCAGGAGGAAAAATAAATAAAGGGATTACTGTTTTGGACTTTTTACCGGGTTACACTTAATTTTGTTCAAGGAAGAATTTTATTTTTGGGATTCTCCGGTATATAGCAAAAGCTAAAAAATGTTCTAATTTGTTATTTCTTCACACAACCTATTAATTTTTGGTGACGAGTTTCAAGTCTTGGTTTGACTCATCAACAGGTCCCAAATAGCGAAATTGGGTGATTTGAAAAACAAATGAAAAAAATGAAAAAAAATGAAAAAAAGAAAAAGTTTGAGAAAAAAAAAAAAAAACATTCCTTTAATTTATTAAAAAAATTTAATTTTTTTTTTAAAGAACCAGATTCATTCGAAGCGAATCGAACCTGTATACGCCACGCAGTGGGCTGAAAAATAAAGTAGAAAAGGTAGAAGAAGAAGCGTTTCGTGTCAGCAGAAAGCCTTACACTCATCGGTGCACCTTGGTTTTCTGCCTCCTGCAGACGCTTGAAAATAGATCAAACTGATCTCTTTTCATATAAACTCAGAACAAATACAGGGTGTGAATTATATGAGGAAAAAAACACTCCTATACAAGCCCAGGAGGAAAAATAAATAAAGGGATTACTGTTTTGGACTTTTTACCGGGTTACACTTAATTTTGTTCAAGGAAGATTTTTTTTTGGGATTCTCCGGTATATAGCAAAAGCTAAAAAATGTTCTAATTTGTTATTTTATCACACAACCCATTAATTTTTGGTGACAAGTTTCAACTCTTCGTTTAACTCATCAACAGGTCGCATTTAGCGAAATTGGGTGATTTGAAAAACAAATGAGAAAAATGAAAAAAAGAAGAAACAAATGAAAGGTTGGAGAAAAATAGAAAAAACAATTTTTTTATTTATTAAAAAAATTTAAAATTTTTTTTAAAGAAACAGGTTCATTCGAAGCGAATCGAACCTGTATACGCCACGCAGTGGACTGAAAAATAAAGAAGAAAAGGTAGAAGAAGAAGCGTTTCGTGTAGCAGAAAGCCTTACACTCATCGGTGCAGCTTGGTTTTCTGCCTGCTGCCGACGCTTGAAAATAGATCAAACTGATCTCTTCTCATATAAACTCAGAATAAATTCTGGGTGTGAATTTTATGAGAAAAAATCACTCCTATACAAGCCAAGGAGGAAAAATAAATAAAAAGATTACTCTTTTGGACTTTTTACCGGGTTACACTTAATTTTGTTCAAGAAAGAATTTTTTGGGATTCTCCGGTATATAGCAAAAGCTAAAAAATATTCTAATTTGTTATTTTATCACACAACCCATTAATTTTTGGTGACAAGTTTCAAGTCTTCGTTTGACTCATCAAATAGCGAAATTGCGTGATTTGAAAAACAAATGAAAAAAATGAAAAAAAGAAAAAAAAATGAAAAGTTGGAGAAAAATAGAAAAGACAATTTTTTTATTTATTAAAAAAATTTAAATTTTTTTTTAAAGAAACAGATTCATTCGAAGCGAATCGAACATATATACGCCACGCAGTAGGCTGAAAAATAAAGAAGAAAAGGTAGAAGAATAAGCGTTTCATGTCAGCAGAAAACCTTACAATCATCGGTGCAGCTTGGTTTTCTGCCTGCTAAAGACGCTTGAAAAGAGATCAAACTGATCTGTTCTCATATAAACTCAGAATAAATTCTGGGTATGAATTTTATGAGGAAAAAACACTCCCATACAAGCCAAGGAGGAAAAATAGATAACAAGATTACTCTTTTGGACTCTTTACCGGGTTACACTTAATATTGTTCAACAAAGAAAATTTTGGGATTCTCCGGTATATAGCAAAAGCTAAAAAATGTTCTAATTTGTTATTTCATCACACAACCCATTAATTTTTGGTGACAAGTTTCAAGTCTTGGTTTGACTCATCAACAGGTCCCAAATAGCGAAATTGGGTGATTTGAAAAACAAATGAAAAAAATGAAAAAAAGAAGAAAGAAATGAAAAGTTGGAGAAAAATAGAAAGGGCAATTTTTTTATTTATTAAAAAAATTTAAATTTTTTTTAAAGAAACAGATTCATTCGAAGCGAATCGAACCTGTATACGCCACGCAGTGGCCTGAAAAATAAAGTAGAAAAGGTAGAAGAAGAAGCGTTTCGTGTCAGCAGAAAGCCTTACACTCATCGTTGCACCTTTGTTTTCTGCCTCCTGCAGATGCTTGAAAATAGATCAAACTGATCTCTTTTCATATAAACTCAGAATAAATTCTGGGTGTGAATTATATGAGGAAAAAAACACTCCTATACAAGCCCAGGAGGAAACATAAATAAAGGTATTACTGTTTTGGAATTTTTACCGGGTTACACTTAATTTTGTTCAAGGAAGATTTTTTTTTAGGATTCTCCGGTATATAGCAAAAGCTAAAAAATGTTCTATTTTTGTTATTTCATCACACAACCCATTAATTTTTGGTGACAAGTTTCAAGTCTTGATTTGACTCATCAACAGGTCCCAAATTGGGAAATTGGGTGATTTGAAAAACAAATGAAAAAAATGAAAAAAAAGAAAGAAATGAAAAGTTTGAGAAAAATAGAAAAAACAATTTCTTTATTTATTAAAAAAAATGTTAAATTCTTTTTAAAGAATCAGATTCATGCGAAGCGAATCGAACCTGTATACGCCACGCAGTGGGCTGAAAAATAAAGAAGAAAAGTTAGAAGAAGAAGCGTTTCGTGTCAGCAGAAAGCCTTACACTCATCGGTGCAGCTTGGTTTTCTGCCTCCTGCAGACGCTTGAAAATAGATCAAACTGATCTCTTTTCATATAAACTCAGAATAAATTCTGGGTGTGATTTATATGTGGAAAAAACACTCCTATACAAGCCCAGGAGGAAAAAATAAATAAAGGGATTAGTGTTTTGGACTTTTTACCGGGTTACACTTAATTTGGATCAAGACAGAACTTTTTGGGATTCTCCGGTATATAGCAAAAGCTAAACAATTTTCTAATTTGTTATTTTATCACACAACCCATTAATTTTTGGTGACAAGTTTCAAGGCTTCGTTTGACTCATCAACAGGTCCCAAATAGCGAAATTGGGTGATTTGAAAAATAAATGAAAAATATGAAAAAAACAAAAAACAAATGAAAAGTTTGAGAAAAATAGAAAAAAAACATTCCTTTAATTTATTGAAAAAATTTAAAAATTTTTTTAAAGAAACAGATTCATTCGAAGCGAATCGAACCTGTATACGCCACGCAGTAGGCTGAAAAATAAAGAAGAAAAGGTAGAAGAAGAAGCGTTTCATGTCAGCGGAAAACCTTACACTCATCGGTGTAGCTTGGTTTTCTGCCTCCTGCAGACGCTTGAAAATGGATCAAACTGATCTCTTTTCATATAAACTCAGAATAAATTCTGGGTGTGAATTTTGTGAGGAAAAAACACTCCTATACAAGCCCAGGAGGAAACATAAATAAAGGGATTATTGTTTTGGAATTTTTACCGGGTTACACTTAATTTTGTTCAAGGAAGATTTTTTTTTGGGATTCTCCGGTATATAGCAAAGGCTAAAAAATATTCTAATTTGTTATTTTATCACACAACCCATTAATTCTTGGTGACAAGTTTCAAGTCTTCGTTTGACTCATCAACAGGTCCCAAATAGCGAAATTGGGTGATTTGAAAAACAAATGAAAAAAATGAAAAAAAGAAAAAAGAAATGAAAAGTTTGAGAAAAAAAGAAAAAAAAACATTCCTTTAATTTATTAGAAAAATTTAAATTTTTTTTTAAAGAAACAGGTTCATTCGAAGCGAATCGAACCTGTATACGCCGCGCAGTGGGCTGAAAAATAAAGTGGAAAAGGTAGAAGAAGAAGCGCTTCGTGTCAGCAGAAAGCCTTACACTCATCGGTGCACCTTGGTTTTCTGCCTGCTGCAGACGCTTGAAAATAGATCAAACTGATCTCTTTTCATATAAACTCAGAATAAATTCTGGGTGTGAATTATATGAGGAAAAGAACACTCCTATACAAGCCCAGGAGGAAACATAAATAAAGGGATTACTGTTTTGGAATTTTTACCGGGTTACACTTAATTTTGTTCAAGGAAGATTTTTTTTTGGGATTCTCCGGTATATAGCAAAAGCTAAAAAATGTTCTAATTTGTTATTTCATCACACAACCCATTAATTTTTGGTGACAAGTTTCAAGTCTTGGTTTGACTCATCAACAGGTCCCAAATTGCGAAATTCGGTGATTTGAAAAACAAATGAAAAAAATGAAAAAAAAGAAAGAAATGAAAAGTTTGAGAAAAATAGAAAAAACAATTTTTTTATTTATTAAAAAAATTTAAAATTTTTTTTAAAGAAACAGATTCATTCGAAGCGAATCGAACCCGTATACGCCACGCAGTGGTCTGAAAAATAAGGTAGAAAAGGTAGAAGAAGAACCGTTTCGTGTCAGCAGAAAGCCTTACACTCATCGATGCACCTTTGTTTTCTGCCTCCTGCAGACGCTTGAAAATATATTAAACTGATATCTTTTCATATAAACTCAGAATAAATTCTGGGTGTGAATTATATGAGGAAAAAAACACTCCTGTAGAAGCCAAGGAGGAAAAATAGATATCAATATTACTCTTTTGGACTACTTACCGGGTTACACTTAATTTTGTTCAAGAAAGAAGTTTTTGGGATTCTCCGGTATATAGCAAAAGCTCAAAATTTTCTAATTTGTTATTTCATCACACAACCCATTAATTTTTGGTGACAAGTTTCAAGTCTTGGTTTGACTCGTCAACAAGTCCCAAATAGCGAAATTGGGTGATTTGAAAAAGAAATGAAAAAAAATGAAAAAAAGAAAAAAGAAATGAAAAGTTTGAGAACAATAGAAAAAAACTTTGCTTTAATTTATTTAAAAAATTTAAATTTTTTTTAAAGAAACAGATTCATTCGAAGCGAATCGAACCCGTATACGCCACGCAGTGGCCTGAAAAATAAGGTAGAAAAGGTTGAAGAAGAACCGTTTCGTGTCAGCAGAAAGCCTTACACTCATCGATGCACCTTTGTTTTCTGCCTCCTGCAGACGCTTGAAAATAGATAAACTGATCTCTTTTCATATAAACTCAGAATAAATTCTGGGTGTGAATTATATGAGGAAAAAACACTCCTGTAGAAGCCAAGGAGGAAAAATAGATATCAATATTACTCTTTTGGACTACTTACCGGGTTACACTTAATTTTGTTCAAGAAAGAAGTTTTTGGGATTCTCCGGTATATACCAAAAGCTAAAAAATGTTCTAATTTGTTATTTCATCACACAACCCATTAATTTTTGGTGACAAGTTTCAAGTCTTGGTTTGACTCATCAACAGGTCCCAAATAGCGAAATTCGGTGATTTGAAAAACAAATGAAAAATATGAAAAAAACAAAAAACAAATGAAAAGTTTGAGAAAAATAGAAAGAAAAACATTCCTTTAATTTATTGAAAAAATTTAAAATTTTTTTTAAAGAAACAAATTCATTCGAAGCGAATCGAACCTGTATACGCCACGCAGTAGGCTGAAAAATAAAGAAGAAAAGGTAGAAGGAGAAGCGTTTCATGTCAGCAGAAAACCTTACACTCATCGGTGCAGCTTGGTTTTCTGCCTGCTGCCGACGCTTGAAAATAGATCAAACTGATCTCTTCTCATATAAACTCAGAATAAATTCTGGGTTTGAATTTTATGAGGAAAAAACACTCCTATACAAGCCAAGGAGGAAAAATAAATAAAAAGATTACTCTTTTGGACTTTTTACCGGGTTACACTTAATTTTGTTCAAGAAAGAATTTTTTGGGATTCTCGGGTATATAGCAAAACTAAAAAATATTCTAATTTGTTATTTTGTCACACAACCCATTAATTTTTGGTGACAAGCTTCAAGGCTTCATTTGACTCATCAACAGGTCCCAAATAGCGAAATTGCGTGATTTGAAAAACAAATGAAAAAAATGAAAAAAAGAAGAAAGAAATGAAAAGTTGGAGTAAATTAGAAATTTTTTTTTTTATTTATTAAAAAAATTTAAATTTTTTTTTAAAGAAACAGATTCATTCGAAGCGAATCGAAGCTGTATACGCCACGAGGTGGGCTGAAAAATAAAGAAGAAAAGGAAGAAGAAGAAGCGTTTCGTGTCAGCAGAAAGACTTAATCTCATCGGTGTAGCTTGGTTTTCTGCCTCCTGCAGACGCTTGAAAATAGATCAAACTGATCTCTTTTCATATAAACTCAGAATAAATTCTGGGTGTGAATTATATGAGGAAAAAACACTCCTATACAAGCCCAAGAGGAAAAAATAAATAAAGGGATTACTGTTTTGGACTTTTTACCGGGTTACACTTAATTTTGTTCAAGAAAGAATTTTTTGGGATTCTCCGGTATATAGCAAAAGCTAAAAAATATTCTAATTTGTTATTTTATCACACAACCCATTAATTTTTGGTGACAAGTTTCAAGTCTTCGTTTGACTCATCAACAGGTCCCAAATAGCGAAATTGGGTGATTTGAAAAACAAATGAAAAAAATGAAAAAAAGAAGAAAGAAATGAAAAGTTGGAGAAAAATAGAAAAAACAATTTTTTTATTTATTAAAAAAATTTAAATTTTTTTTTAAAGAAACAGATTCATTCGAAGCGAATCGAACCTGTATACGCCACGCAGTGGGCTGAAAAATAAAGAAGAAAAGGTAGAAAAAGAACCGTTTCATGTCAGCAGAAAACCTTACACTCATCGGTGCAGCTTGGTTTTCTGCCTGCTGCCGACGCTTGAAAGTAGATCAAACTGCTCTCTTCTCATATAAACTCAGAATAAATTCAGGGTGTGAATTATATGAGGAAAAAAACACTCCTATACAAGCCCAGGAGGAAAAATAAATAAAGGGATTACTGTTTTGGACTTTTTACCGGGTTACACTTAATTTTGTTCAAGGAAGATTTTTTTTTTTTTTTGGATTCTCCGGTATATAGCAAAAGCTAAAAAATGTTCTAAATTGTTATTTCATCACACAACCTATTAATTTTTGGTGACGAGTTTCAAGTCTTGGTTTGACTCATCAACAGGTCCCAAATAGCGAAATTGGGTGATTTGAAAAACAAATGAAAAAAATGAAAAAAAAGAAAGAAATGAAAAGTTTCAGAAAAACAGAAAAAACAATTTTTTTATTTATTAAAAATTTTTTAAATTTTTTTTAAAGAATCAGATTCATGCGAAGCGAATCGAACCTGTATACGCCACGCAGTGGGCTGAAAAATAAAGAAGAAAAGGTAGAAGAAGAAGCGTTTCGTGTCAGCAGAAAGCCTTACACTCATCGTTGCACCTTGGTTTTCTGCCTCCTGCAGACGCTTGAAAATAGATCAAACTGATCTCTTTTCATATAAACTCAGAATAAATTCAGGGTGTGAATTATATGAGGAAAAAAACACTCCTATACAAGCCCAGGAGGAAAAATAAATACAGGGATTACTCTTTTGGACTGTTTACCGGGTTACACTTAATTTTGTTCAAGGAAGAATTTTTTTTTTTGGATTCTCCGGTATATAGCAAAAGCTCAAAAATTTTCTAATTTGTTATTTCATCACACAACCCATTAATTTTTGGTGACAAGTTTCAAGTCTTGTTTTGACTCATCAACAAGTCCCAAATAGCGAAATTGGGTGATTTGAAAAACAAATGAAAAAAATGAAAAAAAAGAAAGAAATGAAAAGTTTCAGAAAAACAGAAAAAACAATTTTTTTATTTATTAAAAATTTTTTAAATTTTTTTTAAAGAATCAGATTCATGCGAAGCGAATCGAACCTGTATACGCCACGCAGTGGGCTGAAAAATAAAGAAGAAAAGGTAGAAGAAGAAGCGTTTCGTGTCAGCAGAAAGCCTTACACTCATCGTTGCACCTTGGTTTTCTGCCTCCTGCAGACGCTTGAAAATAGATCAAACTGATCTATTTTCATATAAACTCAGAATAAATTCTGGGTGTGAATTATATGAGGAAAAAACACTCCTATACAAGCCCAAGAGGAAAAAATAAATAAAGGGATTACTGTTTTGGACTTTTTACCGGGTTACACTTAATTTTGTTCAAGAAAGAATTTTTTGGGATTCTCCGGTATATAGCAAAAGCTAAAAAATGTTCTAATTTGTTATTTCATCACACTAGCCACTAATTTTTGGTGACAAGTTTCAAGTCTTCGTTTGACTCATCAACAGGTCCCAAATTGCGAAATTCGGCGATTCGAAAAACAAATGAAAAAAATGAAAAAAAAAGAAAGAAATGAAAAGATTGAGAAAAATAAAAAAATTTTTTTTTTTATTTATTAAAAATTTTTTAATTTTTTTTTAAAGAATCAGATTCATGCGAAGCGAATCGAACCTGTATACACCACGCAGTGGGCTGAAAAATAAAGAAGAAGAGGTAGAAGAAGAAGCGTTTCGTGTCAGCAGAAAGCCTTACACTCATCGGTGCAGCTTGGTTTTCTGCCTCCTGCAGACGCTTGAAAATAGATCAAACTGATCTCTTTTCATATAAACTCAGAATAAATTCTGGGTGTGATTTATATGAGGAAAAAACACTCCTATACAAGCCCAGGAGGAAAAAATAAATAAAGGGATTACTGTTTTGGACTTTTTACCGGGTTACACTTAATTTTGATCAAGAAAGAACTTTTTGGGATTCTCCGGTATATAGCAAAAGCTAAAAAATGTTCTAATTTGTTATTTTATCACACAACCCATTAATTTTTGGTGACAAGTTTCAAGGCTTCGTTTGACTCATCAACAGGTCCCAAATAGCGAAATTGGGTGATTTGAAAAACAAATGAAAAATATGAAAAAAACAAAAAACAAATGAAAAGTTTGAGAAAAATGAAAAAAAAAAACATTCCTTTAATTTATTGAAAAAATTTAAACTTTTTTTTAAAGAAACAGATTCATTCGAAGCGAATCGAACCTGTCTACGCCACGCAGTAGGCTGAAAAATAAAGAAGAAAAGGTAGAAGAAGAAGCGTTTCATGTCAGCAGAAAACCTTACACTCATCGGTGCAGCTTGGATTTATGCCTGCTGCCGACGCTTGAAAATACATCAAACTGATCTCTTCTCATATAAACTCAGAATAAATTCTGGGTGTGAATTTCATGAGGAAAAACACTCCTATACAAGCCAAGGAGGAAAAATAAATAAAAAGATTACTCTTTTGGAATTTTTACCGGGTTACACTTAATTTTATTCAAGAAAGAATTTTTTGGGATTCTCCGGTATATAGCAAAAGCTAAAAAATATTCTAGTTTGTTATTTTATCACACAACTTAATAATTTTTGGTGACAAGTTTCAAGTCTTCGTTTGACTCATCAACAGGTCCCAAATAGCGAAATTGGGTGATTTGAAAAACAAATGAAAAAAATGAAAAAAAGCAGAAAGAAATGAAAAGTTGGAGAAAAATAGAAAAAACAATTTTTTTATTTATTAAAAAAATTAAAATTTTTTTTTAAAGAAACAGATTCATTCGAAGCGAGTCGAACCTGTATACGCCACGCAGTGGGCTGAAAAATATAGAAGAAAAGGTAGAAAAAGAACCGTTTCATTTCAGCAGAAAACCTTACACTCATCGGTGCAGCTTGGCTTTCTGCCTGCTGCCGACGCTTGAAAATAGATCAAACTGATCTCTTCTCATATAAACTCAGAATAAATTCAGGTTGTGAACTATATGAGGAAAAAAACACTCCTATACAAGCCCAGGAGGAAAAATAAATAAAGGGATTACTGTTTTGGACTTTTTACCGGGTTACACTTAATTTTGATCAAGAAAGAACTTTTTGGGATTCTCCGGTATATAGCAAAAGCTAAAAAATGTTCTAATTTGTTATTTTATCACACAACCCATTAATTTTTGGTGACAAGTTTCAAGGCTTCGTTTGACTCATCAACAGGTCCCAAATAGCGAAATTGGGTGATTTGAAAAACAAATGAAAAATATGAAAAAAACAAAAAACAAATGAAAAGTTTGAGAAAAATGGAAAAAAAAACATTCCTTTAATTTATTGAAAAAATTTAAATTTTTTTTAAAGAAACAGATTCATTCGAAGCGAATCGAACCTGTATACGCCACGCAGTAGGCTGAAAAATAAAGAAGAAAAGGTAGAAGAAGAAGCGTTTCATGTCAGCAGAAAACCTTACACTCATCGGTGCAGCTTGGATTTCTGCCTGCTGCCGACGCTTGAAAATACATCAAACTGATCTCTTCTCATATAAACTCAGAATAAATTCTGGGTGTGAATTTCATGAGGAAAAACACTCCTATACAAGCCAAGGAGGAAAAATAAATAAAAAGATTACTCTTTTGGAATTTTTACCGGGTTACACTTAATTTTGTTCAAGAAAGAATTTTTTGGGATTCTCCGGTATATAGCAAAAGCTAAAAAATATTCTAGTTTGTTATTTTATCACACAACTCATTAATTTTTGGTGACAAGTTTCAAGTCTTCGTTTGACTCATCAACAGGTCCCAAATAGCGAAATTGGGTGATTTGAAAAACAAATGAAAAAAATGAAAAAAAGAAGAAAGAAATGAAAAGTTGGAGAAAAATAGAAAAAACAATTTTTTTATTTATTAAAAAAATTTAAATTTTTTTTTAAAGAAACAGATTCATTCGAAGCGAGTCGAACCTGTATACGCCACGCAGTGGGCTGAAAAATATAGAAGAAAAGGTAGAAAAAGAACCGTTTCATGTCAGCAGAAAACCTTACACTCATCGGTGCAGCTTGGCTTTCTGCCTGCTGCCGACGCTTGAAAATAGATCAAACTGATCTCTTCTCATATAAACTCAGAATAAATTCAGGGTGTGAACTATATGAGGAAAAAAACACTCCTATACAAGCCCAGGAGGAAAAATAAATAAAGGGATTACTGTTTTGGACTTTTACAGGGTTACACTTAATTTTGATCAAGAAAGAACTTTTTGGGATTCTCCGGTATATAGCAAAAGCTAAAAAATGTTCTAATTTGTTATTTTATCACACAACCCATTAATTTTTGGTGACAAGTTTCAAGGCTTCGTTTGACTCATCAACAGGTCCCAAATAGCGAAATTGAGTGATTTGAAAAACAAATGAAAAAAATAAAAAAAACAAAAAAGTAATGAAAAGTTTGAGAAAAATAGAAAAAAAACATTCCTTTAATTTATTAAAAAAATTTAAAAATTGTTTTAAAGAGACAGATTCATTCGAAGCGAATCGAACCAGTATACACCACGCAGTAGGCTGAAAAATAAAGAAGAAAAGGTAGAAAAAGAACCGTTTCATGTCAGCAGAAAACCTTACACTCATCGGTGCAGCTTGCCTTTCTGCCTGCTGCCGACGCCTGAAAATAGATCAAACTGATCTCTTCCCATATAAACTCAGAATAAATTCTGGGTGTGAGTTTTATGAGGAAAAATCACTCCTATACAAGCCAAGGAGGAACATTAAATAAAAAGATTACTCTTTTGGACTTTTTACCGGGTTACACTTAATTTTGTTCAAGGAAGAATTTTTTTTTGGGATTCTCCGGTATATAGCAAAAGCTAAAAAATGTTCTAATTTGTTATTTCATCACACAACCCATTAATTCTTGGTGACAAGTTTCAAGTCTTGGTTTGACTCATCAACAGGTCCCAAATAGCGAAATTGGGTGATTTGAAAAACAAATGAAAAAAATGAAAAAAAGAAAGAAATGAAAAGTTTGAGAAAAACAGAGAAAACAATTTTTTTATTTATTAAAAAAGTTTAAAATTTTTTTTAAAGAATCAGATTCATGCGAAGCGAATCGAACCTGTATACGCCACGCAGTGGGCTGAAGAATAAAGAAGAAAAAGTAGAAGAAGAAGCGTTTCGTGTCAGCAGAAAGCCTTACACTCATCGGTGCAGCTTGGTTTTCTGCCTCCTGCAGACGCTTGAAAATAGATCAAACTGATCTCTTTTCATATAAACTCAGAATAAATTCTGGGTGTGAATTATATGAGGAAAAAACACTCCTATACAAGCCCAGGAGGAAAAAATAAATAAAGGGATTACTGTTTTGGACTTTTTACCGGGTTACACTTAATTTTGTTCAAGAAAGAATTTTTTGGGATTCTCCGGTATATAGCAAAAGCTCAAAAATGTTCTAATTTGTTATTTTATCACACAACCCATTAATTTTTGGTGACAACTTTCAAGTCTTGGTATAACTCATCGACAGGTCCCAAATAGCGAAATTGGGTGATTTGAAAAAGAAATGAAAAAAATGAAAAAAACAAAAAAGAAATGAAAAGTTTGAGAAAAATAGAAAAAAAACATTCCTTTAATTTATTAAAAAAATTTTAAATTTTTTTTAAAGAAACAGATTCATTCGAAGCGAATCGAACCAGTATACGCCACGCAGTAGGCTGAAAAATAAAGAAGAAAAGGTAGAAGAAGACGCGTTTCATGTCAGCAGAAAACCTTACGCTCATCGGTGCACCTTGGTTTTCTGCCTCCTGCAGACGCTTGAAAATAGATCAAACTGATCTCTTTTCATATAAACTCAGAATAAATTCTGGGTGTGAATTATATGAGGAAAAAACACTCCTATACAAGCCCAAGAGGAAAAAATAAATAAAGGTATTACTGTTTTGGACTTTTTACCGGGTTACACTTAATTTTGTTCAAGAAAGAATTTTTTGGGATTCTCCGGTATATAGAAAAAGCTCAAAAATGTTCTAATTTGTTATTTCATCACACAACCCATTAATTTTTGGTGACAAGTTTCAAGTCTTGGTTTACCTCATCGACAGGTCCCAAATAGCGAAATTGGGTGATTTGAAAAAGAAATGAAAAAAATGAAAAAAACAAAAAAAAAATGAAAAGTTTGAGAAAAATCACTCCTATACAAGCCAAGGAGGAAAATTAAATAAAAAGATTACTCTTTTGGACTTTTTACCGTGTTACACTTAATTTTGTTCAAGGAAGAATTTTTTTTTTGGGATTCTCCGGTATATAGCAAAAGCTAAAAAATGTTCTAATTTGTTATTTCACCACACAACCCATTAATTCTTAGTGACAAGTTTCAAGTCTTGGTTTGACTCATCAACAGGTCCCAAATAGCGAAATTGGGTGATTTGAAAAACAAATGAACAAAACGAAAAAAAGAAAGAAATGAAAAGTTTGAGAAAAATGGAAAAAACAATTTTTTTATTTATTAAAAAAATTTTAATTTTTTTTTAAAGAATCAGATTCATGCGAAGCGAATCGAACCTGTATACGCCACGCAGTGGGCTGAAAAATAAAGAAGAAAAGGTAGAAGAAGAAGTGTTTCGTGTCAGCAGAATGCCTTACACTCATCGGTGCAGCTTGGTTTTCTGCCTCCTGCAGACGCTTGAAAATAGATCAAACTGATCTCTTCTCATATAAACTCAGAATAAATTCTGGATGTGAATTATATGAGGAAAAAACACTCCTATACAAGCCCAGGAGGAAAAATAAATAAAGGGATTACTGTTTTGGACTTTTTACAGGGTTACACTTAATTTTGATCAAGAAAGAACTTTTTGGGATTCTCCGGTATATAGCAAAAGCTAAAAAATGTTCTAATTTGTTATTTTATCACACAACCCATTAATTTTTGGTGACAAGTTTCAAGGCTTCGTTTGACTCATCAACAGGTCCCAAATAGCGAAATTGAGTGATTTGAAAAACAAATGAAAAAAATAAAAAAAACAAAAAAGTAATGAAAAGTTTGAGAAAAATAGAAAAAAAACATTCCTTTAATTTATTAAAAAAATTTAAAAATTGTTTTAAAGAGACAGATTCATTCGAAGCGAATCGAACCAGTATACACCACGCAGTAGGCTGAAAAATAAAGAAGAAAAGGTAGAAAAAGAACCGTTTCATGTCAGCAGAAAACCTTACACTCATCGGTCCAGCTTGCCTTTCTGCCTGCTGCCGACGCCTGAAAATAGATCAAACTGATCTCTTCTCATATAAACTCAGAATAAATTCTGGGTGTGAGTTTTATGAGGAAAAATCACTCCTATACAAGCCAAGGAGGAACATTAAATAAAAAGATTACTCTTTTGGACTTTTTACCGGGTTACACTTAATTTTGTTCAAGGAAGAATTTTTTTTTGGGATTCTCCGGTATATAGCAAAAGCTAAAAAATGTTCTAATTTGTTATTTCATCACACAACCCATTAATTCTTGGTGACAAGTTTCAAGTCTTGGTTTGACTCATCAACAGGTCCCAAATAGCGAAATTGGGTGATTTGAAAAACAAATGAAAAAAATGAAAAAAAGAAAGAAATGAAAAGTTTGAGAAAAACAGAAAAAACAATTTTTTTATTTATTAAAAAAGTTTAAAATTTTTTTTAAAGAATCAGATTCATGCGAAGCGAATCGAACCTGTATACGCCACGCAGTGGGCTGAAGAATAAAGAAGAAAAAGTAGAAGAAGAAGCGTTTCGTGTCAGCAGAAAGCCTTACACTCATCGGTGCAGCTTGGTTTTCTGCCTCCTGCAGACGCTTGAAAATAGATCAAACTGATCTCTTTTCATATAAACTCAGAATAAATTCTGGGTGTGAATTATATGAGGAAAAAACACTCCTATACAAGCCCAGGAGGAAAAAATAAATAAAGGGATTACTGTTTTGGACTTTTTACCGGGTTACACTTAATTTTGTTCAAGAAAGAATTTTTTGGGATTCTCCGGTTTATAGCAAAAGCTCAAAAATGTTCTAATTTGTTATTTCATCACACAACCCATTAATTTTTGGTGACACGTTTCAAGTGTTGGTATAACTCATCGACAGGTCCCAAATAGCGAAATTGGGTGATTTGAAAAAGAAATGAAAAAAATGAAAAAAACAAAAAAGAAATGAAAAGTTTGAGAAAAATAGAAAAAAAACATTCCTTTAATTTATTAAAAAAATTTTAAATTTTTTTTAAAGAAACAGATTCATTCGAAGCGAATCGAACCAGTATACGCCACGCAGTAGGCTGAAAAATAAAGAAGAAAAGGTAGAAGAAGACGCGTTTCATGTCAGCAGAAAACCTTACGCTCATCGGTGCACCTTGGTTTTCTGCCTCCTGCAGACGCTTGAAAATAGATCAAACTGATCTCTTTTCATATAAACTCAGAATAAATTCTGGGTGTGAATTATATGACGAAAAAACACTCCTATACAAGCCCAGGAGGAAAAAATAAATAAAGGGATTACTGTTTTGGACTTTTTACCGGGTTACACTTAATTTTGTTCAAGAAAGAATTTTTTGGGATTCTCCGGTATATAGAAAAAGCTCAAAAATGTTCTAATTTGTTATTTCATCACACAACCCATTAATTTTTGGTGACAAGTTTCAAGTCTTGGTTTAACTCATCGACAGGTCCCAAATAGCGAAATTGGGTGATTTGAAAAAGAAATGAAAAAAATGAAAAAAACAAAAAAAAAATGAAAAGTTTGAGAAAAATCACTCCTATACAAGCCAAGGAGGAAAATTAAATAAAAAGATTACTCTTTTGGACTTTTTACCGTGTTACACTTAATTTTGTTCAAGGAAGAATTTTTTTTTTGGGATTCTCCGGTATATAGCAAAAGCTAAAAAATGTTCTAATTTGTTATTTCATCACACAACCCATTAATTCTTAGTGACAAGTTTCAAGTCTTGGTTTGACTCATCAACAGGTCCCAAATAGCGAAATTGGGTGATTTGAAAAACAAATGAACAAAACGAAAAAAAAGAAAGAAATGAAAAGTTTGAGAAAAATAGAAAAAACAATTTTTTTATTTATTAAAAAAATTTTAATTTTTTTTTAAAGAATCAGATTCATGCGAAGCGAATCGAACCTGTATACGCCACGCAGTGGGCTGAAAAATAAAGAAGAAAAGGTAGAAGAAGAAGCGTTTCGTGTCAGCAGAATGCCTTACACTCATCGGTGCAGCTTGGTTTTCTGCCTCCTGCAGACGCTTGAAAATAGATCAAACTGATCTCTTCTCATATAAACTCAGAATAAATTCTGGATGTGAATTATATGAGGAAAAAACACTCCTATACAAGCCCAGGAGGAAAAATAAATAAAAAGATTACTCTTTTGGACTTTTACCGGGTTACACTTAATTTTCTTCAAGAAAGAATTTTTTGGGATTCTCCGGTATATAGCAAAAGCTCAAAAATGTTCTAATTTGTTATTTCATCACACAACCCATTAATTTTTGATGACAAGTTTCAAGTCTTGGATTAACTCATCGACAGGTCCAAATGGCGAAATTGGGTGATTTGAAAAAGAAATGAAAAAAATGAAAAAAACAAAAAAGAGATGAAAAGTTTGAGAAAAATAGAAAAAAAACATTCCTTTAATTTTTAAAAAAAAATTAAATTTTTTTTTAAAGAAACAGATTCATTCGAAGCGAATTGAACCTGTATACGCCACGCAGTAGGCTGAAAAATAAAAAAGAAAAGATAGAAAAAGAAGCGTTTCATGTCAGCAGAAAACCTTACATTCATCGGTGCAGCTTGGTTGTCTGCCTGCTGCCGACTCTTGAAAATAGATCAAACTGATCTCTTCTCATATAAACTCAGAATGAATTCAGGGTGTGAATTTTATGAGGAAAAATCACTCCTATACAAGCCAAGGAGGAAAAATAAATAAAAAGATTACTCTTTTGGACTTTTTACCGGGTTACAATTAATTTTGTTCAAGAAAGAATTTTTTGGGATTCTCCGGTATATAGCAAAAGCTAAAAAATATTCTAATTTGTTATTTGATCACACAACCCATTAATTTTTGGTGACAAGTTTCAAGTCTTCGTTTTACTCATCAACAGGTCCCAAACAGCGAAATTACGTGATTTGAAAAACAAATGAAAAAAATGAAAAAAAGAAGAAAGAAATGAAAAGTTGGAGTAAAATAGAAAAAAAAATTTTTTATTTAATAAAAAAAATTTAAATTTTTTTTTAAAGAAACAGATTCATTCGAAGCGTATCGAACCTGTATACGCCACGCAGTGGGCTGAAAAATAAAGAAGAAAAGGTAGAAGAAGAAGCGTTTCGTGTCAGCTGAAAGCCTTAATCTCATCGGTGTAGCTTGGTTTTCTGCCTCCTGCAGACGCTTGAAAATAGATCAAACTGATCTCTTTTCATATAAACTCAGAATAAATTCTGGGTGTGAATTATATGACGAAAAAACACTCCTATACAAGCCCGGGAGGAAAAAATAAATAAAGGGATTACTGTTTTGGACTTTTTACCGGGTTACACTTAATTTTGTTCAAGAAAGAATTTTTTGGGATTCTCAGGTATATAGCAAAAGCTCAAAAATGTTCTAGTTTGTTATTTCATCACACAACCCATTAATTTTTGGTGGCAAGTTTCAAGTCTTCGTTTGACTCATCAACAGGTCCCAAATAGCGAAATTGCGTGATTTGAAAAACAAATGAGAAAAATGAAAAAAAGAAGGAAGAAATGAAAAGTTGGAGAAAAATAGAAATTTTTTTTTTTTTATTTATTAAAAAACTTAAAATTTTTTTTAAAGAAACAGATTTATTCGAAGCGAATCGAACCTGTATACGCCACGCAGTGGGCTGAAAAATAAAGAAGAAAAGGTAGAAGAAGAAGCGTTTCGTGTCAGCAGAAAGCCTTAATCTCATCGGTGCAGCTTGGTTTTCTGCCTCCTGCAGACGCTTGAAAATAGATCAAACTGATCTCTTTTCATATAAACTCAGAATGAATTCTGGGTGAGAATTATATGTGGAAAAAAACACTCCTATACAAGCCCAGAAGGAAAAAATAAATAAAGGGATTACTGTTTTGGACTTCTTACCGGGTTACACTTAATTTTGTTCAAGGAAGAATTTTTTTTTGGGATTCTCCGGTATATAGCAAAAGCTATAAAGTTATCTAATTGGTTATTTCATCACACAACCCATTAATTTTTGGTGACAAGTTAGAAGTCTTGGTTTGACTCATCAACAGGTCCCAAATAGCGAAATTGGGTGACTTGAAAAACAAATGAAAAAAATAAAAAAAAGAAAAAATGAAAAGTTGGAGAAAAATAGAAAAAACAATTTTTTTATTTATTAAAGAAATTTAAATTTTTTTTTAAAGAAACAGATTCATTCGAAGCGAATCGAACCTGTATACGCAACGCAGTAGGCTGAAAAATAAAGAAGAAAAGGTAGAAGAATAACCGTTTCATGTCAGCAGAAAACCTTACACTCATCGGTGCAGCTTGGTTTTCTGCCTGCTGCAGACGCTTGAAAATAGATCAAACTGATCTCTTCTCATATAAACTCAGAATAAATTCTGGGTATGAATTTTATGAGGAAAAAACACTCCTATACAAGCCAAGGAGGAAAAATAAATAAAAAGAATACTCTTTTGGACTTTTTACCGGGTTACACTTAATTTTGTTCAAGAAAGAAGTTTTTGGGATTCTCCGGTATATAGCAAAAGCTAAAAAATGTTCTAATTTTTTATTTTATCACACAACCCATTAATTTATGGTGTCAAGTTTCAAGTCTTTGTTTGACTCATCAACAGGTCCCAAATAGCGAAATTGGGTGATTTGAAAAACAAATGAAAAAAATGAAAAAAAGAAGAAAGAAATGAAAAGTTGGAGATAAATAGCAAAAACAATTTTTTTATTTATTAAAAAAATTTTAAATTTTTTTTAAAGAAACAGATTCATTCGAAGCGAATCGAACATGTATACGCCACGCAGTAGGCTGAAAAATAAAGAAGAAAAGGTAGAAGAATAAGCGTTTCATGTCAGCAGAAAACCTTACACTCATCGGTGCAGCTTGGTTTTCTGCCTGCTGTAGACGCTTGAAAATAGATCAAACTGAACTCTTCTCATACAAACTCAGAATAAATTCTGGGTATGAATTTTATGAGGAAAAAACACTCCTATACAAGCCAAGGAGGAAAAATAAATAAAAAGAATACTCTTTTGGACTTTTTACCGGGTTACACTTAATTTTGTTCAAGAAAGAAGTTTTTGGGATTCTCCGGTATATAGCAAAAGCTAAAAAATGTTCTAATTTTTTATTTTATCGCACAACCCATTAATTTATGGTGACAAGTTTCAAGTCTTCGTTTGACTCATCAACAGGTCCCAAATAGCGAAATTGGGTGATTTGAAAAACAATTGAAAAAAATGAAAAAAGAAGAAAGAAATGAAAAGTTTGAGAAAAATAAAAAAAACATTTTTTTTATTTATTAAAAAAATTTAAATTTTTTTTTAAAGAAACAGATTCATTCGAAGCGAATCGAACCTGTATACGCCACGCAGTGGGCTGAAAAATAAAGTAGAAAAGGTAGAAGAAGAAGCGTTTCGTGTCAGCAGAAAGCCTGACACTCATCGGTGCAGCTTGGTTTTCTGCCTCCTGCAGACGCTTGAAAATAGATCAAACTGATCTCTATTCATATAAACTCAGAATAAATTCTGGGTGTGAATTATATGAGGAAAAAAACACTCCTATACAAGCCCAGGAGGAAAAATAAATAAAGGGATTACTGTTTTGGACTTTTTACCGGGTTACACTTAATTTTGTTCAAGAAAGAATTTTTTGGGATTCTCCGGTATATAGCAAAAGCTAAAAAATATTCTAATTTGTTTTTTTATCACACAACCCATTAATTTTTGGTGACAAGTTTCAAGTCTTCGTTTGACTCATCAATAGGTCCCAAATAGCGAAATTGCGTGATTTGAAAAACAAATGAAAAAAATGAAAAAAAGAAGAAAGAAATGAAAAGTTGGAGTAAAATAGAAAAAAAAAATTTTATTTATAAAAAAAATTTTAAATTTTTTTTTAAAGAAACAGATTCATTCGAAGCGAATCGAATCTGTATACGCCTCGCAGTGGGCTGAAAAATAAAGAAGAAAAGGTAGAAGAAGAAGCGTTTCGTGTCAGCAAAAAGCCTTAATCTCATCGGTGCAGCTTGGTTTTCTGCCTTCTGCAGACGCTTGAAAATAGATCAAACTGATCTCTTTTCATATAAACTCAGAATAAATTCTGGGTGTGAATTATATGAGGAAAAAACACTCCTATACAAGCCCAGGAGGAAAAAATAAATAAAGGGATTACTATTTTGGACTTTTTACCGGGTTACACTTAATTTTGTTCAAGAAAGAATTTTTTGGGATTCTCCGGTATATAGCAAAAGCTCAAAAATACTCTAATTTGTTATTTTATCACACAACCCATTAATTTTTGGTGAGAAGTTTCAAGTCTCCGTTGGACTCATCAACAGGTCCCAAATGGCGAAATTGGGTGATTTGAAAAACAAATGAAAAAAATGAAAAAAAGAAGAAAGAAATGAAAAGTTGGAGATAAATAGCAAAAACAATTTTTTTATTTATTAAAAAAATTTTAAATTTTTTTTAAAGAAACAGATTCATTCGAAGCGAATCGAACATGTATACGCCACGCAGTAGGCTGAAAAATAAAGAAGAAAAGGTAGAAGAATAAGCGTTTCATGTCAGCAGAAAACCTTACACTCATCGGTGCAGCTTGGTTTTCTGCCTGCTGTAGACGCTTGAAAATAGATCAAACTGAACTCTTCTCATACAAACTCAGAATAAATTCTGGGTATGAATTTTATGAGGAAAAAACACTCCTATACAAGCCAAGGAGGAAAAATAAATAAAAAGAATACTCTTTTGGACTTTTTACCGGGTTACACTTAATTTTGTTCAAGAAAGAAGTTTTTGGGATTCTCCGGTATATAGCAAAAGCTAAAAAATGTTCTAATTTTTTATTTTATCGCACAACCCATTAATTTATGGTGACAAGTTTCAAGTCTTCGTTTGACTCATCAACAGGTCCCAAATAGCGAAATTGGGTGATTTGAAAAACAATTGAAAAAAATGAAAAAAGAAGAAAGAAATGAAAAGTTTGAGAAAAATAGAAAAAACAATTTTTTTATTTATTAAAAAAATTTAAATTTTTTTTTAAAGAAACAGATTCATTCGAAGCGAATCGAACCTGTATACGCCACGCAGTGGGCTGAAAAATAATGTAGAAAAGGTAGAAGAAGAAGCGTTTCGTGTCAAACTGATCTCTTTTCATATAAACTCAGAATAAATTCTGGGTGTGAATTATATGTGGAAAAAAACACTCCTATACAAGCCCAGGAGGAAAAATAAATAAAGGGATTACTGTTTTGGAATTTTTACCGGGTTACACTTAATTTTGTTCAAGGAAGAATTTTTTTTTGGGATTCTCCGGTATATGGCAAAAGCTATAAAGTTATCTAATTTGTTATTTCATCACACAACCCATTAATTTTTGGTGACAAGTTAGAAGTCTTGGTTTGACTCATCAACAGGTCCCAAATAGCGAAATTGGGTGATTTGAAAAACAAATGAAAAAAATAAAAAAAAGAAAAAATGAAAAGTTGGAGAAAAATAGAAAAAACAATTTTTTTATTTATTAAAGAAATTTAAATTTTTTTTTAAAGAAACAGATTCATTCGAAGCGAATCGAACCTGTATACGCAACGCAGTAGGCTGAAAAATAAAGAAGAAAAGGTAGAAGAATAAGCGTTTCATGTCAGCAGAAAACCTTACACTCATCGGTGCAGCTTGGTTTTCTGCCTGCTGCAGACGCTTGAAAATAGATCAAACTGATCTCTTCTCATATAAACTCAGAATAAATTCTGGGTATGAATTTTATGAGGAAAAAACACTCCTATACAAGCCAAGGAGGAAAAATAAATAAAAAGAATACTCTTTTGGACTTTTTACCGGGTTACACTTAATTTTGTTCAAGAAAGAAGTTTTTGGGATTCTCCGGTATATAGCAAAAGCTAAAAAATGTTCTAATTTTTTATTTTATCACACAACCCATTAATTTATGGTGACAAGTTTCAAGTCTTCGTTTGACTCATCAACAGGTCCCAAATAGCGAAATTGGGTGATTTGAAAAACAATTGAAAAAAATGAAAAAAGAAGAAAGAAATGAAAAGTTTGAGAAAAATAAAAAAAACATTTTTTTTATTTATTAAAAAAATTTAAATTTTTTTTTAAAGAAACAGATTCATTCGAAGCGAATCGAACCTGTATACGCCACGCAGTGGGCTGAAAAATAAAGTAGAAAAGGTAGAAGAAGAAGCGTTTCGTGTCAGCAGAAAGCCTTACACTCATCGGTGCACCTTGGTATTCCGCCTCCTGCAGACGCTTGAAAATAGATCAAACTGATCTCTATTCATATAAACTCAGAATAAATTCTGGGTGTGAATTATATGAGGAAAAAAACACTCCTATACAAGCCCAGGAGGAAAAATAAATAAAGGGATTACTGTTTGGGACTTTTTACCGGGTTACACTTAATTTTGTTCAAGGAAGAATTTTTTTTTTGGGATTCTCTGGTATATAGCAAAAGCTAAAAAATGTTCTATTTTGTTAGTTTATCACACAACCCATTAATTTTTGGTGACAAGTTTCAAATCTTCGTTTGACTCATCAATAGGTCCCAAATAGCGAAATTGCGTGATTTGAAAAACAAATGAAAAAAATGAAAAAAAGAAGAAAGAAATGAAAAGTTGGAGTAAAATAGAAAAAAAAATTTTATTTATAAAAAAAATTTTAAATTTTTTTTTAAAGAAACAGATTCATTCGAAGCGAATCGAATATGTATACGCCTCGCAGTGGGCTGAAAAATAAAGAAGAAAAGGTAGAAGAAGAAGCGTTTCGTGTCAGCAAAAAGCCTTAATCTCATCGGTGCAGCTTGGTTTTCTGCCTCCTGCAGACGCTTGAAAATAGATCAAACTGATCTCTTTTCATACAGACTCAGAATAAATTCTGGGTGTGAATTATATGAGGAAAAAACACTCCTATACAAGCCCAGGAGGAAAAAATAAATAAAGGGATTACTGTTTTGGACTTTTTACCGGGTTACACTTAATTTTGTTCAAGAAAGAATTTTTTGGGATTCTCCGGTATATAGCAAAAGCTCAAAAATACTCTAATTTGTTATTTTATCACACAACCCATTAATTTTTGGTGAGAAGTTTCAAGTCTCCGTTTGACTCATCAACAGGTCCCAAATGGCGAAATTGGGTGATTTGAAAAACAAATGAAAAAAATGAAAAAAAGAAGAAAGAAATGAAAAGTTGGAGATAAATAGCAAAAACAATTTTTTTATTTATTAAAAAAATTTTAAATTTTTTTTAAAGAAACAGATTCATTCGAAGCGAATCGAACATGTATACGCCACGCAGTAGGCTGAAAAATAAAGAAGAAAAGGTAGAAGAATAAGCGTTTCATGTCAGCAGAAAACCTTACACTCATCGGTGCAGCTTGGTTTTCTGCCTGCTGTAGACGCTTGAAAATAGATCAAACTGAACTCTTCTCATACAAACTCAGAATAAATTCTGGGTATGAATTTTATGAGGAAAAAACACTCCTATACAAGCCAAGGAGGAAAAATAAATAAAAAGAATACTCTTTTGGACTTTTTACCGGGTTACACTTAATTTTGTTCAAGAAAGAAGTTTTTGGGATTCTCCGGTATATAGCAAAAGCTAAAAAATGTTCTAATTTTTTATTTTATCGCACAACCCATTAATTTATGGTGACAAGTTTCAAGTCTTCGTTTGACTCATCAACAGGTCCCAAATAGAGAAATTGGGTGATTTGAAAAACAATTGAAAAAAATGAAAAAAGAAGAAAGAAATGAAAAGTTTGAGAAAAATAGAAAAAACAATTTTTTTATTTATTAAAAAAATTTAAATTTTTTTTTAAAGAAACAGATTCATTCGAAGCGAATCGAACCTGTATACGCCACGCAGTGGGCTGAAAAATAATGTAGAAAAGGTAGAAGAAGAAGCGTTTCGTGTCAGCAGAAAGCCTTACACTCATCGGTGCACCTTGGTATTCTGCCTCCTGCAGACGCTTGAAAATAGATCAAACTGATCTCTTTTCATATAAACTCAGAATAAATTCTGGGTGTGAATTATATGTGGAAAAAAACACTCCTATACAAGCCCAGGAGGAAAAATAAATAAAGGGATTACTGTTTTGGAATTTTTACCGGGTTACACTTAATTTTGTTCAAGGAAGAATTTTTTTTTGGGATTCTCCGGTATATGGCAAAAGCTATAAAGTTATCTAATTTGTTATTTCATCACACAACCCATTAATTTTTGGTGACAAGTTAGAAGTCTTGGTTTGACTCATCAACAGGTCCCAAATAGCGAAATTGGGTGATTTGAAAAACAAATGAAAAAAATAAAAAAAAGAAAAAATGAAAAGTTGGAGAAAAATAGAAAAAACAATTTTTTTATTTATTAAAGAAATTTAAATTTTTTTTTAAAGAAACAGATTCATTCGAAGGGAATCGAACCTGTATACGCAACGCAGTAGGCTGAAAAATAAAGAAGAAAAGGTAGAAGAATAAGCGTTTCATGTCAGCAGAAAACCTTACACTCATCGGTGCAGCTTGGTTTTCTGCCTGCTGCAGACGCTTGAAAATAGATCAAACTGATCTCTTCTCATATAAACTCAGATTAAATTCTGGGTATGAATTTTATGAGGAAAAAACACTCCTATACAAGCCAAGGAGGAAAAATAAATAAAAAGAATACTCTTTTGGACTTTTTACCGGGTTACACTTAATTTTGTTCAAGAAAGAAGTTTCTGGGATTCTCCGGTATATAGCAAAATCTAAAAAATGTTCTAATTTTTTATTTTATCACACAACCCATTAATTTATGGTGACAAGTTTCAAGTCTTCGTTTGACTCATCAACAGGTCCCAAATAGCGAAATTGGGTGATTTGAAAAACAATTGAAAAAAATGAAAAAAGAAGAAAGAAATGAAAAGTTTGAGAAAAATAAAAAAAACATTTTTTTTATTTATTAAAAAAATTTAAATTTTTTTTTAAAGAAACAGATTCATTCGAAGCGAATCGAACCTGTATACGCCACGCAGTGGGCTGAAAAATAAAGTAGAAAAGGTAGAAGAAGAAGCGTTTCGTGTCAGCAGAAAGCCTTACACTCATCGGTGCACCTTGGTATTCCGCCTCCTGCAGACGCTTGAAAATAGATCAAACTGATCTCTTTTCATATAAACTCAGAATAAATTCTGGGTGTGAATTATATGAGGAAAAAAACACTCCTATACAAGCCCAGGAGGAAAAATAAATGAAGGGATTACTGTTTTGGACTTTTTACCGGGTTACACTTAATTTTGTTCAAGGAAGAATTTTTTTTTGGGATTCTCTGGTATATAGCAAAAGCTAAAAAATGTTCTAATTTGTTAGTTTATCACACAACCCATTAATTTTTGGTGACAAGTTTCAAGTCTTCGTTTGACTCATCAATACGTCCCAAATAGCGAAATTGCGTGATTTGAAAAACAAATGAAAAAAATGAAAAAAAGAAGAAAGAAATGAAAAGTTGGAGTAAAATAGAAAAAAAAATTTTTTTTATTTATTAAAAAAATTTAAATTTTTTTTTAAAAGAAACAGATTCGTTCGAAGCGAATCGAATCTGTATACGCCACGCAGTGGGCTGAAAAATAAAGAAGAAAAGGTAGAAGAAGAAACGTTTTGTATCAGCAAAAAGCCTTAATCTCATCGGTGCAGCTTGGTTTTCTGCCTCCTGCAGACGCTTGAAAATAGATCAAACTGATCTCTTTTCATATAAACTCAGAATAAATTCTGGGTGTGAATTATATGAGGAAAAAACACTCCTATACAAGCCCAGGAGGAAAAATAAATAAAAAGATTACTCTTTTGGACTTTTTACCGGGTTACACTTAATTTTGTTCAAGAAAGAATTTTTTGGGATTCTCCGGTATATAGCAAAAGCTAAAAAATATTCTAATTTGTTATTTTATCACACAACCCATTAATTTTTGGTGACAAGTTTCAAGTCTTCGTTTGACTCATCAACAGGTCCCAAATAGCGAAATTGGGTGATTTGAAAAACAAATGAAAAAAATGAAAAGAAAAAGAAAGAAATGAAAAGTTGGAGTAAAATAGAATTTTTTTTTTATTTATTAAAAAAATTTAAATTTTTTTTTAAAGAAACAGATTCATTCGAAGCGAATCGAATCTGTATACGCCATGCAGTGGGCTGAAAAATAAAGAAGAAAAGGTAGAAGAAGAAGCGTTTCATGTCAGCAAAAAGGCTTACACTCATCGGTGCAGCTTGGTTTTCTGCCTCCTGCAGACGCTTGAAAATAGATCAAACTGATCTCTATTCATATAAACTCAGAATAAATTCTGGGTGTGAATTATATGAGGAAAAATAAATAAAAAGATTACTCTTTTGGACTTTTTACCGGGTTACACTTAATTTTGTTCAAGAATGAATTTTTTGGGATTCTCCGGTATATAGCAAAAGGTAAAAAATGTTCTAATTTTTTATTTTATCACACAACCCATTAATTTATGGTGACAAGTTTCAAGTCTTCGTTTGACTCATCAACAGGTCCCAAATGGCGAAATTGGGTGATTTGAAAAACAAATGAAAAAAATGAAAAAAAGAAGAAAGAAATGAAAAGTTGGAGAAAAATAGAAAAAACAATTTTTTTATTTATTAAAAAAATTTTAAATTTTTTTTAAAGAAACAGATTCATTCGAAGCGAATCGAACCTGTATACGCCACGCTGTAGACTGAAAAATAAAGAAGAAAAGGTAGAAGAAGAACGGTTTCATGTCAGCAGAAAACCTTACACTCATCGGTTCAGCTTGGTTTTCTGCCTGCTGCAGACGCTTGAAAATAGATCAAACTGATCTCTTCTCATATAAACTCAGAATAAATTCTGGGTATGCATTTCATGAGGAAAAAACACTCCTATACAAGCCAACGAGGAAAAATAAATAAAAAGAATACTCTTTTGGACTTTTTACCGGGTTACACTTAATTTTGTTCAAGAAAGAAGTTTTTGGGATTCTCCGGTATATAGCAAAAGGTAAAAAATGTTCTAATTTTTTATTTTATCACACAACCCATTAATTTATGGTGACAAGTTTCAAGTCTTCGTTTGACTCATCAACAGGTCCCAAATAGCGAAATTGGGTGATTTGAAAAACAATTGAAAAAAATGAAAAAAGAAGAAAGAAATGAAAAGTTGGAGAAAAATAGAAAAAACAATTTTTTTATTTATTAAAAAAAATTTAAATTTTTTTTAAAGAAACAGATTCATTCGAAGCGAATCGAACCTGTATACGCCACGCAGTGGGCTGAAAAATAAAGTAGAAAAGGTAGAAGAAGAAGCGTTTCGTGTCAGCAGAAAGCCTTACAATCATCGGTGTACCTTGGTATTCTGCCTCCTGCAGACGCTTGAAAATAGATCAAACTGATCTCTTTTCATATAAACTCAGAATAAATTCTGGGTGAGAATTATATGAGGAAAAACACACTCCTATACAAGCCCAGGAGGAAAAATAAATAAAGGGATTACTGTTTTGGACTTTTTACCGGGTTACACTTAATTTTGTTCAAGGAAATTTTTTTTTGGGATTCTCCGGTATATAGCAAAATCTAAAAAGTATTCTAATTTATTATTTCATCACACAACCCATTAATTTTTGGTGACAAGTTTCAAGTCTTAGTTTGACTCATCAACAGGTCCCAAATAGCGAAATTGAGTGATTTGAAAAACAAATGAAAAAAATGAAAAAAAATAAAAAGTGAAAATTTGGAGAAAAATAGAAAAAACAATTTTTTTATTTATTAAAAAATTTAAATTTTTGTTTAAAGAAACAGATTCATTCGAAGCGAATCGAACCTGTATACGCCACGCAGTGGGCTTAAAAATAAAGAAGAAAAGGTAGAAGAAGAAGCGTTTCGTGTCAGCAGAAAGCCTTACACGCATCGGTGCACCTTGGTTTTCTGCCTCCTGCAGAAGCTTGAAAATAGATCAAACTGATCTCTTTTCATATAAACTCAGAATAAATTCTGGGTGTGAATTATATGAGGAAAAAAACACTCCTATACAAGCCCAGGAGGAAAAATAAATAAAGGGATTACTGTTTTGGACTTTCTTCCGGGTTACACTTAATTTTGTTCAAGGAAGAATTTTTTGTTGTGATTCTCCGGTATATAGCAAAAGTTCAAAAATGTTCTAATTTGTAATTTCATCACACAACCCATTAATTTTTGGTGACTAGTTCCAATTCTTGGTTAAACTCATCGACAGGTCCCAAATAGCGAAATTGGGTGATTTGAAAAACAAATGAAAAAAATGAAAAAAAGAAAAAAGAAATGAAAATTTTGAGAAAAATAGAAAAAAAACATTCCCTTAATTTATTAAAAAAATTTAAAGATTTTTTTAAAGAAACAGATTCATTCGAAGCGAATCGAACTTGTATACGCCACGCAGTAGGCTGAAAAATAAAGATGAAAAGGTAGAAGAAGAAGCGTTTCATGTCAGCAGAAAACCTTACACTCATCGGTGCAACTTGGTTTTCTGCCTGCTGCAGACGCTTGAAAATAGATCAAACTGATCTCTTTTCATATAAACTCAGAATAAATTCTTGGTGTGAATTATATGAGGAAAAAACACTCCTATACAAGCCCAGGAGGAAAAAATAAATAAAGGGATTACTGTTTTGGCCTTTTTACGGGGTTACACTTAATTTTGTTCAAGAAAGATTTTTTTGGGATTCTCCGGTATATAGCAAAAGCTAAAAAATATTCTAATTTGTTATTTTATCACACAACCCATTAATTTTTGGTGACAGGTTTCAAGTCTTCGTTTGACTCATCAACAGGTCCCAAATGGCGAAATTGGGTGATTTGAAAAACAAATGAAAAAAATGAAAAAAAAAAGAAAGAAATGAAAAGTTGGAGAAAAATAGAAAAAAACAATTTTTTTATTTATTAAAAAATTTTTAAATTTTTTTTAAAGAAACAGATTCATTCGAAGCGAATCGAACCTGTATACGCCACGCAGTAGACTGAAAAATAAAGAAGAAAAGGTAGAAGAAGAACCGTTTCATCGGTGCAGCTTGGTTTTCTGCCTGCTGCAGACGCTTGAAAATAGATCAAACTGATCTCTTCTCATATAAACTCAGAATAAATTCTGGGTATGCATTTCATGAGGAAAAAACACTCCTATACAAGCCAACGAGGAAAAATAAATAAAAAGAATACTCTTTTGGACTTTTTACCGGGTTACACTTAATTTTGTTCAAGAAAGAAGTTTTTGGGATTCTCCGGTATATAGCAAAAGCTAAAAAATGTTCTAATTTTTTATTTTATCACACAACCCATTAATTTATGGTGACAAGTTTCAAGTCTTCGTTTGACTCATCAACAGGTCCCAAATAGCGAAATTGGGTGATTTGAAAAACAATTGAAAAAAATGAAAAAAGAAGAAAGAAATGAAAAGTTGGAGAAAAATAGAAAAAACAATTTTTTTATTTATTAAAAAAAAATTTAAATTTTTTTTAAAGAAACAGATTCATTCGAAGCGAATCGAACCTGTATACGCCACGCAGTGGGCTGAAAAATAAAGTAGAAAAGGTAGAAGAGGAAGCGTTTCGTTTTAGCAGAAAGCCTTACAATCATCGGTGTACCTTGGTATTCTGCCTCCTGCAGACGCTTGAAAATAGATCAAACTGATCTCTTTTCATATAAACTCAGAATAAATTCTGGGTGAGAATTATATGAGGAAAAACACACTCCTATACAAGCCCAGGAGGAAAAATAAATAAAGGGATTACTGTTTTGGACTTTTTACCGGGTTACACTTAATTTTGTTCAAGGAAGAATTTTTTTTGGGATTCTCCGGTATATAGCAAAATCTAAAAAGTGTTCTAATTTGTTATTTCATCACACAACCCATTAATTTTTGGTGACAAGTTTCAAGTCTTGGTTTGACTCATCAACAGGTCCCAAATAGCGAAATTGAGTGATTTGAAAAACAAATGAAAAAAATGAAAAAAAAGAAATAATGAAAATTTGGAGAAAAATAGAAAAAACAATTTTTTTATTTATTAAAAAATTTAAATTTTTGTTTAAAGAAACAGATTCATTCGAAGCGAATCGAACCTGTATACGCCACGCAGTGGGCTGAAAAATAAAGAAGAAAAGGTAGAAGAAGAAGCGTTTCGTGTCAGCAGAAAACCTTACACACATCGGTGCAACTTGGTTTTCTGCCTGCTGCAGACGCTTGAAAATAGATCAAACTGATCTCTTCTCATATAAACTCAGAATAAATTCTGGGTATGAATTTTATGAGGAAAAAACACTCCTATACAAGCCAAGGAGAATAAATAAAAAAATTACTCTTTTGGACTTTATACCGGGTTACACTTAATTTTGTTCAAGAAAGAAGCTCCTGGGATTCTCCGGTATATAGCAAAAGTTAAAAATGTTCTAATTTGTTATTTTATCACACAACCCATTAATTTTTGGTGACAGGTTTCAAGTCTTCGTTTGACTCATCAACAGGTCCCAAATAGCGAAATTCGGTGATTTGAAAACAAATGAAAAAAATTAAAAAAAGAAGAAAGAAATGAAAAGTTGGAGAAAAATAGAAAACACTAATTTTTTATTTATTAAAATTTTTTTAAATTTTTTTTAAAGAAAGAGATTCATTCGAAGCGAATCGAACCTGTATACGCCACGCAGTGGGCTGAAAAATAAAGAAGAAAAGGTAGAAGAAGAAGCGTTTCGTGTCAGCAGAAAGCCTTACACTCATCGGTGCACCATGGTTTTCTGCCTGCTGCAGACGCTTGAAAATAGATCAAACTGATCTCTTTTCATATAAACTCAGGATAAATTCTGGCTGTGAATTAAATGAGGAAAAAAACACTCCTATACAAGCCCACGAGGAAAAATAAATAAAAAGATTACTGTTTTGGACTTTTTACCGGGTTACACTTAATTTTGTTCACGGAAGAATTGTTTTTTGGGATTCTCCGGTATATAGCAAAAGCTAAAAAATGTTCTAATTTGTTATTTCATCACACAACCCATTAATTTTTGGTGACAGGTTTCAAGTCTTGGTTTGACTCATCAACTGGTCCCAAATAGCGGAATTGGGTGATTTGAAAAACAAATGAAAAAAATGAAAAAAGAAGAAAGAAATGAAAAGTTTGAGAAAAATAGAAAAAACAAATTTTTTATTTATTAAAAAAATTTAAAATTTTTTTTTAAAGAAACAGATTCATTCGAAGCGAATCGAACGTGTATACGCCACGCAAAATGCTAACAAATAAAGAAGAAAAGGTAGAAGAAGAAGCGTTTCGTGTCAGCAGAAAACCTTACACTCATCGGTGCAGCTTGGTTTTCTGCCTGCTGCAGACGCTTGAAAATAGATCAAACTGATCGCCTCTCGTATAAACTCAGAATAAATTCTGGGTGTGAATTATATGAGGAAAAAATACTCCTATACAAGCCCAGGAGGAAAAATTAATGAAAAGATTACTCTTTTGGACTTTTTACCGGGTTACACTTAATTTTGATCAAGAAAGAAATTTTTGGGATTCTCCGGTATATAGCAAAAGCTAAAAAATGTTCTAATTTGTTATTTCATCACACAACCCATTATTTTTTGGTGACAAGTTTCAAGTCTTGGTTTGACTCATCAACAGGTCCCAAATAGCGAAATTGCGTGATTTGAGCAACAAATGAAAAAAATGTAAAAAAGAAGAAAGAAATGAAAAGTTTGAGAAAAATAAAAAAAACAATTATTTCATTTATTAAAATTTTTTAAATTTTTTTTAAAGGAACAGATTCATTCGAAGCGAATCGAACGTGTATACGCCACGCAGTGGGCTAACAAATAAAGAAGAAAAGGTAGAAGAAGAAGCGTTTCGTGTCAGCAGAAAACCTTACACTCATCGGTGCAACTTGGTTTTCTACCTGCTGCAGACGCTTGAAAATAGATCAAACTGATCTCTTCTCGTATTAACTCAGAATAAATTCTGGGTGTGAATTATATGAGGAAAAAATACTCCTATACAAGCCCAGGAGGAAAAATAAATAAAAAGATTACTCTTTTGGACTTTTTACCGGGTTACACTTAATTTTGTTCAAGAAAGAATTTTTTGGGATTCTCCGGTATATAGCAAAAGTTAAAAAATGTTCTAATTTGTTATTTCATCACACAACCCATTAATTTTTGGTGACAAGTTTTAAGTCTTGGTTTGACTCATCAACAGGTCCCAAATGGCGAAATTGGGTGATTTGAAAAACAAATGAAAAAAATGGAAAAAAAAAGAAAGAAATGAAAAGTTTGAGAAAAATAAAAAAAAAACAATTTTTTTATTTATTAAAAATTTTTTTAATTTTTTTTAAAGAAACAGATTCATTCGAAGCGAATCGAGCCTGTATACGCCACGCAGTAGGCTGAAAAATAAGGAAGAAAAGGTAGAAGAAGAAGCGTTTCGTCTCAGCAGAAAACCTAACACTCATCGGTGCAGCTTGGTTTTCTGCCTGCTGTAGACGCTTGAAAATAGATCAATCTGATCTCTTCTCATATAAACTCAGAATAAATTCTGGGTGTGAATTATATGAGGAAAAAGCAATCCTATACAAGCCCAGGAGGAAAAATAAATAAAAAGATTACTGTTTTGGACTTTTTACCGGGTTACACTTAATTTTGTTCACGGAAGAATTTTTTTTGGGATTCTCCGGTATATAGCAAAAGCTAAAAAATCTTCTAATTTGTTATTTCATCACACAACCCATTAATTTTCGGTGACAAGTTTCAAGTCTTGGTTTGACTCATCAACAGGTCCCAAATAGCGAAATTGAGTGATTTGAAAAACAAATGAAAAAAATGAAAAAAAAGAAAAAATGAAAATTTGGAGAAAAATAGAAAAAACAATTTTTTTATTTATTAAAAAATTTAAATTTTTGTTTAAAGAAACAGATTCATTCGAAGCGAATCAAACCTGTATACGCCACGCAGTGGGCTGAAAAATAAAGAAGAAAAGGTAGAAGAAGAAGCGTTTCGTGTCAGCAGAAAGCCTTACACTCATCGGTGCACCTTGGTTTTCTGCCTCGTGCAGAAGCTTGAAAATAGATCAAACTGATCTCTTTTCATATAAACTCAGAATAAATTCTGGGTGTGAATTATATGAGGAAAAAAACACTCCTATACAAGCCCAGGAGGAAAAATAAATAAAGGGATTACTGTTTTGGACTTTCTACCGGGTTACACTTAATTTTGTTCAAGGAAGAATTTTTTGTTGGGATTCTCCGGTATATAGCAAAAGTTCAAAAATGTTCTAATTTGTAATTTCATCACACAACCCATTAATTTTTGGTGACTAGTTCCAATTCTTGGTTTAACTCATCGACAGGTCCCAAATAGCGAAATTGGGTGATTTGAAAAACAAATGAAAAAAATGAAAAAAAGAAAAAAGAAATGAAAAGTTTGAGAAAAATAGAAAAAAAACATTCCCTTAATTTATTCAAAAAATTTGAAGATTTTTTTAAAGAAACAGATTCATTCGAAGCGAATCGAACTTGTATACGCCACGCAGTAGGCTGAAAAATAAAGAAGAAAAGGTAGAAGAAGAATCGTTTCATGTCAGCAGAAAACCTTACACTCATCGGTGCAACTTGGTTTTCTGCCTGCTGCAGACGCTTGAAAATATCTCTTCTCATATAAACTCAGAATAAATTCTGGGTGTGAATTTTATGAGGAAAAAACACTCCTATACAAGCCAAGGAGAATAAATAAAAAAATTACTCTTTTGGACTTTATACCGGGTTACACTTAATTTTGTTCAAGAAAGAAGCTCCTGGGATTCTCCGGTATATAGCAAAAGTTAAAAATGTTCTAATTTGTTATTTTATCACACAACCCATTAATTTTTGGTGACAGGTTTCAAGTCTTCGTTTGACTCATCAACAGGTCCCAAATAGCGAAATTCGGTGATTTGAAAACAAATGAAAAAAATTAAAAAAAGAAGAAAGAAATGAAAAGTTGGAGAAAAATAGAAAACACTAATTTTTTATTTATTAAAATTTTTTAAAATTTTTTTTAAAGAAAGAGATTCATTCGAAGCGAATCGAACCTGTATACGCCACGCAGTGGGCTGAAAAATAAAGAAGAAAAGGTAGAAGAAGAAGCGTTTCGTGTCAGCAGAAAGCCTTACACTCATCGGTGCACCATGGTTTTCTGCCTGCTGCAGACGCTTGAAAATAGATCAAACTGATCTCTTTTCATATAAACTCAGAATAAATTCTGGCTGTGAATTAAATGAGGAAAAAAACACTCCTATACAAGCCCACGAGGAAAAATAAATAAAAAGATTACTGTTTTGGACTTTTTACCGGGTTACACTTAATTTTGTTCACGGAAGAATTGTTTTTTGGGATTCTCCGGTATATAGCAAAAGCTAAAAAATGTTCTAATTTGTTATTTCATCACACAACCCATTAATTTTTGGTGACAGGTTTCAAGTCTTGGTTTGACTCATCAACTGGTCCCAAATAGCGGAATTGGGTGATTTGAAAAACAAATGAAAAAAATGAAAAAAGAAGAAAGAAATGAAAAGTTTGAGAAAAATAGAAAAAACAAATTTTTTATTTATTAAAAAAATTTAAAATTTTTTTTTAAAGAAACAGATTCATTCGAAGCGAATCGAACCTGTATACGCCCCGAAGTAGGCTGAAAAATACAGAAGAAAAGGTAGAAGAAGAAGCGTTTCGTGTCAGCAGAAAACCTTACACACATCGGTGCACCTTGGTTTTCTGCCTCCTGCAGACGCTTGAAAATAGATCAAACTGATCTCTTTTCATATAAACTCAGAATAAATTCTGGCTGTGAATTAAATGAGGAAAAAAACACTCCTATACAAGCCCAGGAGGAAAAATAAATAAAGGGATTACTGTTTTGGACTTTTTACCGGGTTACACTTAATTTTGTTCACGGAAGAATTTTTTTTGGGATTCTCCGGTATATAGCAAAAGATAAAAAATCTTCTAATTTGTTATTTCATCACACAACCCATTAATTTTCGGTGACAAGTTTCAAGTCTTGGTTTGACTCATCAACAGGTCCCAAGTAGCGAAATTGCGTGATTTGAAAAACAAATGAAAAAAATGTAAAGAAGAAGAAAGAAATGAAAATTTTGAGAAAAATAAAAAAAAAAACAATTTTTTTAATTATTAAAAAAAATTTAAAATTTTTTTTAAAGAAACAGATTCATTCGAAGCGAATGGAACCTGTATACGCCCCGCAGTAGGCTGAAAAATACAGAAGAAAAGGTAGAAGAAGAAGCGTTTCGTGTCAGCAGAAAGCCTTACACACATCGGTGCACCTTGGTTTTCTGCCTCCTGCAGACGCTTGAAAATAGATCAAACTGATCTCTTTTCATATAAACTCAGAATAAATTCTGGCTGTGAATTAAATGAGGAAAAAAACACTCCTATACAAGCCCAGGAGGAAAAATAAATAAAGGGATTACTGTTTTGGACTTTTTACCGGGTTACACTTAATTTTGTTCACGGAAGAATTTTTTTTGGGATTCTCCGGTATATAGCAAAAGCTAAAAAATCTTCTAATTTGTTATTTCATCACACAACCCATTAATTTTCGGTGACAAGTTTCAAGTCTTGGTTTGACTCATCAACAGGTCCCAAATAGCGAAATTGAGTGATTTGAAAAACAAATGAAAAAAATGAAAAAAAAAGAAAAAATGAAAATTTGGAGAAAAATAGAAAAAACAATTTTTTTATTTATTAAAAAATTTAAATTTTTGTTTAAAGAAACAGATTCATTCGAAGCGAATCGAACCTGTATACGCCACGCAGTGGGCTGAAAAATAAAGAAGAAAAGGTAGAAGAAGAAGCGTTTCGTGTCAGCAGAAAGCCTTACACTCATCGGTGCACCTTGGTTTTCTGCCTCCTGCAGAAGCTTGAAAATAGATCAAACTGATCTCTTTTCATATAAACTCAGAATAAATTCTGGGTGTGAATTATATGAGGAAAAAAACACTCCTATACAAGCCCACGAGGAAAAATAAATAAAAAGATTACTGTTTTGGACTTTTTACCGGGTTACACTTAATTTTGTTCACGGAAGAATTTTTTTTGGGATTCTCCGGTATATAGCAAAAGCTAAAAAATCTTCTAATTTGTTATTTCATCACACAACCCATTAATTTTCGGTGACAAGTTTCAAGTCTTGGTTTGACTCATCAACAGGTCCCAAGTAGCGAAATTGCGTGATTTGAAAAACAAATGAAAAAAATGTAAAGAAGAAGAAAGAAATGAAAAGTTTGAGAAAAATAAAAAAAAAACAATTTTTTTAATTATTAAAAAAAATTTAAAATTTTTTTTAAAGAAACAGATTCATTCGAAGCGAATCGAACCTGTATACGCCCCGCAGTAGGCTGAAAAATACAGAAGAAAAGGTAGAAGAAGAAGCGTTTCGTGTCAGCAGAAAGCCTTACACACATCGGTGCACCTTGGTTTTCTGCCTCCTGCAGACGCTTGAAAATAGATCAAACTGATCTCTTTTCATATAAACTCAGAATAAATTCTGGCTGTGAATTAAATGAGGAAAAAAACACTCCTATACAAGCCCAGGAGGAAAAATAAATAAAGGGATTACTGTTTTGGACTTTTTACCGGGTTACACTTAATTTTGTTCACGGAAGAATTTTTTTTGGGATTCTCCGGTATATAGCAAAAGCTAAAAAATCTTCTAATTTGTTATTTCATCACACAACCCATTAATTTTCGGTGACAAGTTTCAAGTCTTGGTTTGACTCATCAACAGGTCCCAAATAGCGAAATTGAGTGATTTGAAAAACAAATGAAAAAAAATGAAAAAAAAGAAAAAATGAAAATTTGGAGAAAAATAGAAAAAACAATTTTTTTATTTATTAAAAAATTTGAATTTTTGTTTAAAGAAACAGATTCATTCGAAGCGAATCGAACCTGTATACGCCACGCAGTGGGCTGAAAAATAAAGAAGAAAAGGTAGAAGATGAAGCGTTTCGTGTCAGCAGAAAGCCTTACACTCATCGGTGCACCTTGGTTTTCTGCCTCCTGCAGAAGCTTGAAAATAGATCAAACTGATCTCTTTTCATATAAACTCAGAATAAATTCTGGGTGTGAATTATATGAGGAAAAAAACACTCCTATACAAGCCCACGAGGAAAAATAAATAAAAAGATTACTGTTTTGGACTTTTTACCGGGTTACACTTAATTTTGTTCACGGAAGAATTGTTTTTTGGGATTCTCCGGTATATAGCAAAAGCTAAAAAATGTTCTAATTTGTTATTTCATCACACAACCCATTAATTTTTGGTGACAGGTTTCAAGTCTTGGTTTGACTCATCAACTGGTCCCAAATAGCGGAATTTGGTGATTTGAAAAACAAATGAAAAAAATGAAAAAAGAAGAAAGAAATGAAAAGTTTGAGAAAAATAGAAAAAACAAATTTTTTATGTATTAAAAAAATTTAAAATTTTTTTTTAAAGAAACAGATTCATTCGAAGCGAATCGAACGTGTATACGCCACGCAAAATGCTAACAAATAAAGAAGAAAAGGTAGAAGAAGAAGCGTTTCGTGTCAGCAGAAAACCTTACACTCATCGGTGCAGCTTGGTTTTCTGCCTGCTGCAGACGCTTGAAAATAGATCAAACTGATCGCTTCTCGTATAAACTCAGAATAAATTCTGGGTGTGAATTATATGAGGAAAAAATACTCCTATACAAGCCCAGGAGGAAAAATTAATAAAAAGATTACTCTTTTGGACTTTTTACCGGGTTACACTTAATTTTGTTCAAGAAAGAAATTTTTGGGATTCTCCGGTATATAGCAAAAGCTAAAAAATGTTCTAATTTGTTATTTCATCACACAACCCATTATTTTTTGGTGACAAGTTTCAAGTCTTGGTTTGACTCATCAACAGGTCCCAAATAGCGAAATTGCGTGATTTGAGCAACAAATGAAAAAAATGTAAAAAAGAAGAAAGAAATGAAAAGTTTGAGAAAAATAAAAAAAACAATTATTTTATTTATTAAAAATTTTTTAAATTTTTTTTAAAGGAACAGATTCATTCGAAGCGAATCGAACGTGTATACGCCACGCAGTGGGCTAACAAATAAAGAAGAAAAGGTAGAAGAAGAAGCGTTTCGTGTCAGCAGAAAACCTTACACTCATCGGTGCAGCTTGGTTTTCTACCTGCTGCAGACGCTTGAAAATAGATCAAACTGATCTCTTCTCGTATTAACTCAGAATAAATTCTGGGTGTGAATTATATGAGGAAAAAATACTCCTATACAAGCCCAGGAGGAAAAATAAATAAAAAGTTTACTCTTTTGGACTTTTTACCGGGTTACACTTAATTTTGTTCAAGAAAGAATTTTTTGGGATTCTCCGGTATATAGCAAAAGCTAAAAAATGTTCTAATTTGTTATTTCATCACACAACCCATTAATTTTTGGTGACAAGTTTTAAGTCTTGGTTTGACTCATCAACAGGTCCCAAATGGCGAAATTGGGTGATTTGAAAAACAAATGAAAAAAATGGAAAAAAGAAGAAAGAAATGAAAAGTTTGAGAAAAATAAAAAAAAACAATTTTTTTATTTATTAAAAATTTTTTTAATTTTTTTTAAAGAAACAGATTCATTCGAAGCGAATCGAGCCTGTATACGCCACGCAGTAGGCTGAAAAATAAGGAAGAAAAGGTAGAAGAAGAAGCGTTTCGTGTCAGCAGAAAACCTAACACTCATCGGTGCAGCTTGGTTTTCTGCCTCCTGTAGACGCTTGAAAATAGATCAAACTGATCTCTTCTCATATAAACTCAGAATAAATACTGGGTATGAATTTTATGAGGAAAAAACCCTCCTATACAAGCCAAGGAGGAAAAATAAATAAAAAGAATACTCTTTTGGACTTTTTACCGGGTTACACTTAATTTTGTTCAAGAAAGAAGTTTTTGGGATTCTCCGGTATATAGCAAAAGCTAAAAAAATGTTCTAATTTGTTATTTTATCACACAACCCATTAATTTATGGTGACAAGTTTCAAGTCTCCGTTTGACTCATCAACAGGTCCCAAATAGCGAAATTGGGTGATTTGAAAAACAATTGAAAAAAAATGAAAAAAAGAAGAAAGAAATGAAAAGTTGGTGAACAATAGAAAAAACAATTTTTTTATTTATTATAAAAATTTAAAATTTTTTTTAAAGAAACAGATTCATTCGAAGCGAATCGAACCTGTATACGCCACGCAGTTGGCTGAAAAATAAAGTAGACGAGGTAGAAGAAGAAGCGTTTCGTGTCAGCAGAAAGCCTTACACTCATCGGTGCACCTTGGTTTTCTGCCTCCTGCAGACGCTTGAAAATAGATCAAACTGATCTCTTTTCATATAAACTCAGAATAAATTCTGGGTGTGAATTATATGAGGAAAAAAACACTCCTATACAAGCCCAGAAGGAAAAATAAATAAAGGGATTACTGTTTTGGACTTTTTACAGGGTTACACTTAATTTTGTTCAAGGAAGAATTATTTTTTTGTGATTCTCCGGTATATAGCAAAAGCTTAAAAATGTTCTAGTTTGTTATATCGTCACACAACCCATTAATTTTTGGTGACAAGTTTCAAGTCTTGGTTTGACTCATCAACAGGTCCCAAATAGCGAAATTGGGTGATTTGAAAAACAAATGAAAAAAATGAAAAAAAAGAAAGCATTGAAAAGTTTGAGAAAAATAGAAAAAACAATTTTTTTATTTATTAAAAAAAATTTAAATTTTTTTTAAATAATCAGATTCATGCGAAGCGAATCGAACCTGTATACGCTACGCAGTGGGCTGAAAAACAAAGAAGAAAAGGTAGAAGAAGAAGCGTTTCGTGTCAGCAGAAAGCCTTACACTCATCGGTGCATCTTGATTTTCTGCCTCCTGCAGACGCTTGAAAATAGATCAAACTGATCTCTTTTCATATAAACTCAGAATAAATTCTGGGTGTGAATTATATGAGGAAAAAACACTCCTATACAACCCCAGGAGGAAAAAATAAATAAAGGGATTACTGTTTCGGACTTTTTACTAGGTTACACTTAATTTTGATCAAGAAAGAATTTTTTGAGATTCTCCGGTATATAGCAAAAGCTAAAAATGTTCTAATTTGTTATTTCATCACACAACCTATTAATTTTTGGTGACAAGTTTCAAGTCTTGGTTTGACTCATCAACAGGTCCCAAATAGCGAAATTGGGTGATTTGAAAAACTATTGAAAAAAATGAAAAAAGAAGAAAGAAATGAAAAGTTGGAGAAAAATAGAAAAAACAATTTTTTTATTTATTAAAAAATTTAAAATTTTTTTTAAAGAAACAGATTCATTCGAAGCGAATCGAACCTGTATACGCCACGCAGTGAGCTGCAATATAAAGAAGAAAAGGTAGAAGAGAAGCGTTTCGTGTCAGCAGAAAGCCTTACACTCATCGGTGCACCTTGGTGTTCTGCCTCCTGCAGACGCTTGACAATAGATCAAACTGATCTCTTTTCATATAAACTCAGAATAAATTCTGGGTGTGAATTATATGAGGAAAAAACACTCCTATACAAGCCCAGGAGGAAAAATAAATAAAAATATTACTCTTTTGGACTTTTTACCGGGTTACACTTAATTTGGTTCAAGAAAGAATTTTTTGGGATTCTCCGGTATATAGCAAAAGCTAAAAAATGTTCTAATTTGTTATTTCATCACACAACCCATTAATTTTTGGTGACAAGTTTCAAGTCTTGGTTTGTTTCATCAACAGGTCCCAAATAGCGGAATTGGGTGATTTGAAAAACAAATGAAAAAAATGAAAAAAAGAAGAAAGAATGAAAATTTGGAGAAAAATAGAAAAAACAAATTTTATATTTGTTAAAAATTTTTTTAATTTTTTTTAAAGAAACAGATTCATTCGAAGCGAATCGAGCCTGTATACGCCACGCAGTAGGCTGAAAAATAAGGAAGAAAAGGTAGAAGAAGAAGCGTTTCGTGTCAGCAGAAAACCTAACACTCATCGGTGCAGCTTGGTTTTCTGCCTCCTGTAGACGCTTGAAAATAGATCAAACTGATCTCTTCTCATATAAACTCAGAATAAATACTGGGTATGAATTTTATGAGGAAAAAACCCTCCTATACAAGCCAAGGAGGAAAAATAAATAAAAAGAATACTCTTTTGGACTTTTTACCGGGTTACACTTAATTTTGTTCAAGAAAGAAGTTTTTGGGATTCTCCGGTATATAGCAAAAGCTAAAAAAATGTTCTAATTTGTTATTTTATCACACAACCCATTAATTTATGGTGACAAGTTTCAAGTCTCCGTTTGACTCATCAACAGGTCCCAAATAGCGAAATTGGGTGATTTGAAAAACAATTGAAAAAAAATGAAAAAAAGAAGAAAGAAATGAAAAGTTGGTGAACAATAGAAAAAACAATTTTTTTATTTATTATAAAAATTTAAAATTTTTTTAAAGAAACAGATTCATTCGAAGCGAATCGAACCTGTATACGCCACGCAGTTGGCTGAAAAATAAAGTAGACGAGGTAGAAGAAGAAGCGTTTCGTGTCAGCAGAAAGCCTTACACTCATCGGTGCACCTTGGTTTTCTGCCTCCTGCAGACGCTTGAAAATAGATCAAACTGATCTCTTTTCATATAAACTCAGAATAAATTCTGGGTGTGAATTATATGAGGAAAAAAACACTCCTATACAAGCCCAGAAGGAAAAATAAATAAAGGGATTACTGTTTTGGACTTTTTACAGGGTTACACTTAATTTTGTTCAAGGAAGAATTTTTTTTTTGTGATTCTCCGGTATATAGCAAAAGCTTAAAAATGTTCTAGTTTGTTATATCGTCACACAACCCATTAATTTTTGGTGACAAGTTTCAAGTCTTGGTTTGACTCATCAACAGGTCCCAAATAGCGAAATTGGGTGATTTGAAAAACAAATGAAAAAAATGAAAAAAAAGAAAGCATTGAAAAGTTTGAGAAAAATAGAAAAAACAATTTTTTTATTTATTAAAAAAAATTTAAATTTTTTTTAAATAATCAGATTCATGCGAAGCGAATCGAACCTGTATACGCCACGCAGTGGGCTGAAAAACAAAGAAGAAAAGGTAGAAGAAGAAGCGTTTCGTGTCAGCAGAAAGCCTTACACTCATCGGTGCATCTTGATTTTCTGCCTCCTGCAGACGCTTGAAAATAGATCAAACTAATCTCTTTTCATATAAACTCAGAATAAATTCTGGGTGTGAATTATATGAGGAAAAAACACTCCTATACAACCCCAGGAGGAAAAAATAAATAAAGGGATTACTGTTTCGGACTTTTTACTAGGTTACACTTAATTTTGATCAAGAAAGAATTTTTTGAGATTCTCCGGTATATAGCAAAAGCTAAAAATGTTCTAATTTGTTATTTCATCACACAACCTATTAATTTTTGGTGACAAGTTTCAAGTCCTTGGTTTGACTCATCAACAGGTCCCAAATAGCGAAATTGGGTGATTTGAAAAACTATTGAAAAAAATGAAAAAAGAAGAAAGAAATGAAAAGTTGGAGAAAAATAGAAAAAACAATTTTTTTATTTATTAAAAAATTTAAAATTTTTTTTAAAGAAACAGATTCATTCGAAGCGAATCGAACCTGTATACGCCACGCAGTGAGCTGCAATATAAAGAAGAAAAGGTAGAAGAGAAGCGTTTCGTGTCAGCAGAAAGCCTTACACTCATCGGTGCACCTTGGTGTTCTGCCTCCTGCAGACGCTTGACAATAGATCAAACTGATCTCTTTTCATATAAACTCAGAATAAATTCTGGGTGTGAATTATATGAGGAAAAAACACTCCTATACAAGCCCAGGAGGAAAAATAAATAAAAATATTACTCTTTTGGACTTTTTACCGGGTTACACTTAATTTGGTTCAAGAAAGAATTTTTTGGGATTCTCCGGTATATAGCAAAAGCTAAAAAATGTTCTAATTTGTTATTTCATCACACAACCCATTAATTTTTGGTGACAAGTTTCAAGTCTTCGTTTGACTCATCAACAGGTCCCAAATGGCGAAATTGGGTAATTTGAAAAACAAATGAAAAAAATGGAAAAAAGAAGAAAGAAATGAAAAGTTTGAGAAAAATAAATTTTTTTTTTTTTTATTTATTAAAATTTTTTTTAATTTTTTTTAAAGAAACAGATTCATTCGAAGCGAATCGAGCCTGTATACGCCACGCAGGCTGAAAAATAAGGAAGAAAAGGTAGAAGAAGAAGGGTTTCGTGTCAGCAGAAAACCTTACACTCATCGGTGCAGCTTGGTTTTCTGCCTGCTGTAGACGCTTGAAAATAGATCAATCTGATCTCTTCTCATATAAACTCAGAATAAATTCTGGGTGTGAATTATATGAGGAAAAAACACTCCTATAGAAGCCCAGGAGGAAAAATAAATAAAAAGATCACTCTTTTGGACTTTTTACCGAGTTACACTTAATTTTGTTCAAGAAAGAATTTTTTGGAATTCTCCGGTATATAGCAAAAGCTAAAAAATGTTCTAATTTGTTATTTCATCACACAACCCATTAATTTTTGGTGAGAAGTTTCAAGTCTTGGTTTGACTCATCAACAGGTCCCAAGTAGCGAAATTGCGTGATTTGAAAAACAAATGAAAAAAATGTAAAGAAGAAGAAAGAAATGAAAAGTTTGAGAAAAATAAAAAAAAAAACAATTTTTTTAATTATTAAAAAATTTAAATTTTTTTTAAAGAAACAGATTCATTCGAAGCGAATCGAGCCTGTATACGCCACGCAGGCTGAAAAATAAGGAAGAAAAGGTAGAAGAAGAAGCGTTTCGTGTCAGCAGAAAACCTAACACTCATCGGTGCAGCTTGGTTTTCTGCCTGCTGTAGACGCTTGAAAATAGATCAATCTGATCTCTTCTCATATAAACTCAGAATAAATTCTGGGTGTGAATTATATGAGGAAAAAACACTCCTATACAAGCCCAGGAGGAAAAATAAATAAAAAGATTACTCTTTTGGACTTTTTACCGGTTACACTTAATTTTGTTCAAGAATGAATTTTTTGGGATTCTCTGGTATATAGCAAAAGCTAAAAAATGTTCTAATTTGCTATTTCATCACACAACCCATTAATTTTTGGTGAGAAGTTTCAAGTCTTGGTTTGACTCATCAACAGGTCCCAAGTAGCGAAATTGCGTGATTTGAAAAACAAATGAAAAAAATGTAAAGAAGAAGAAAGAAATGAAAAGTTTGAGAAAAATAAAAAAAACAATTTTTTTAATTATTAAAAAAATTTAAAGTTTTTTTTAATGAAACAGATTCATTCGGAGCGAATCGAACCTGTATACGCCCCGCAGTAGGCTGAAAAATAAAGAAGAAAAGGTAGAAGAAGAAGCGTTTCATGTCAGCAGAAAACCTAACACTCATCGGTGCAGCTTGGTTTTCTGCCTGCTGCAGACGATTGAAAATAGATCAAACTGATCTCTTCTCATATAAACTCAGAATAAATTCTGGGTGTGAATTTTATGAGGAAAAAACACACCTATACAAGCCAAGGAGGAAAAATAAATAAAAAGATTACTCTTTTGGACTTTTTACCGTGTTACACTTAATTTTGTTCAAGAAAGATTTTTTGGGATTCTCCGGTATATAGCAAAAGCTAAAAATGCTCTAATTTGTTATTTCATCACACAACCCATTAATTTTTGGTGAGAAGTTTCAAGTCTTGGTTTGACTCATTAGCAGGTCCCAAGTAGCGAAATTGCGTGATTTGAAAAACAAATGAAAAAATGTAAAGAAGAAGAACGAAATGAAAAGTTTGAGAAAAATAAAAAAAAACAATTTTTTTAATTATTAAAAAAAGTTAAACATTTTTTTTAAAGAAACAGATTCATTCGAAGCGAATCGAACCTGTATACGCCCCGCAGTAGGCTGAAAAATAAAGAAGAAAAGGTAGAAGAAGAAGCGTTTCATGTGAGCATAAAACCTTACACTCATCGGTGCAGCTTGGTTTTCTGCCTGCTGCAGACGCTTGAAAATAGATCAAACTGATCTCTTCTCATATAAACTCAGAATAAATTCTGGGTATGAATTTTATGAGGAAAAAACACTCCTATACAAGCCAAGGAGGAAAAATAAATAAAAATATTACTCTTTTACCGGGTTACACTTAATTTTGTTCAAGAAAGAAGTTTTTGGGATTCTCCGGTATATAGCAAAAGTTAAAAATGTTCTAATTTGTTATTTTATCACACAACCCATTACTTTTTGGTGACAAGTTTCAAGTCTTCGTTTGACTCATCAACAGGTCCCAAATAGCGTAATTGGGTGATTTGAAAAACAAATGAACAAAATGAAAAAAAGAAGAAAGAAATGAAAAGTTGGAGAAAAATAGAAAACACTAATTTTTTATTTATTAAAAAAATTTTAAATTTTTTTTAAAGAAAGAGATTCATTCGAAGCGAATCGAACCTGTATACGCCACGCAGTGGGCTGAAAAATAAAGAAGAAAAGGTAGAAGAAGAAGCGTTTCGTGTCAGCAGAAAGCCTTACACTCATCGGTGCACCTTGGTTTTCTGCCTCCTGCAGACGCTTGAAATAGATCAAACTGATCTCTTTTCATATAAACTCAGAATAAATTCTGGGTGTGAATTATATGAGGAAAAAACACTCCTATACAAGCCCAGGAGGAAAAATAAATAAAAAGATTACTCTTTTCGACTTTTTCCCGGGTTACACTTAATTTTGTTCAAGAAAGAATTTTTTGGGATTCTCCGGTATATAGCAAAAGCTCAAAAATGTTCTAATTTGTTATTTCATCACACAACCCATTAATTTTTGGTGACAAGTTTCAAGTCTTCGTTTGACTCATCAACAGGTCCCAAATAGCGAAATTGGGTGATTTGAAAAACAAATGAAAAAAATGGAAAAAAGATGAAAGAAATGACAAGTTTGAGAAAATAAAAAAACAATTTTCTTATTTATTAAAATAATTTAAATTTTTTTTTAACGAAACAGTTTCATTCGAAGCGAATCGAGCCTGTATACGCCACGCAGGATGAAAAATAAGGAAGAAAAGGTAGAAGAAGAAGCGTTTCGTGTCAGCAGAAAACTTTACACTCATCGGTGCAGCTTGGTTTTCTGCCTGCTGTAGACGCTTGAAAATAGATCAATCTGATCTCTTCTCATATAAACTCAGAATAAATTCTTGGTGTGAATTATATAAGGAAAAAACACTCCTATACAAGCCCAGGAGGAAAAAATAAATAAAGGGATTACTGTTTTGGTCTTTTTACCGGGCTACACTTAATTTTGTTCACGGAAGAATTTTTTTTGGGATTCTCCGGTATATAGCAAAAGCTAAAAAATGTTCTAATTTGTTATTTCATCACACAACCCATTAATTTTTGGTGAGAAGTTTCAAGTCTTGGTTTGACTCATCAGCAGGTCTCAACTAGCGAAATTGCTTGATTTGAAAAACAAATGAAAAAAATGTAAAGAAGAAGAAAGAAATGAAAAGTTTGAGAAAAATAAAAAAAAAACAATTTTTTTAATTATTAAAAAAAATTAAAATTTTTTTTTAAAGAAACAGATTCATTCGAAGCGAATCGAACCTGTATACGCCACGCAGTGGGTGAAAAATAAAGAAGAAAAGGTAGAAGAAGAAGCGTTTCGTGTCAGCAGAAAGCCTTACACTCATCGGTGCACCTTGATTTTCTGCCTCCTGCAGACGCTTGAAAATAGATCAAACTGATCTCTTTTCATATAAACTCAGAATAAATTCTGGCTGTGAATTAAATGAGGAAAAAAACACTCCTTTACAAGCCCAGGAGGAAAAATAAATCAAGGGATTACCGTTTTGGACTTTCTACCGGGTCACACTTAATTTTGTTCACGGAAGAATTTTTTTTTGGGATTCTCCGGTATATAGCAAAAGCTAAAAAGTGTTCTAATTTGTTATTTCATCACACAACCCATTAATTTTTGGTGACAAGTTTCAAGTCTTGGTTTGACTCATCAACAGGTCCCAAATAGCGGAATTGGGTGATTTGAAAAACAAATGAAAAAAATGAAAAAAAGGAAGAAAGAAATGAAAAGTAGGAGAAAAATAGAAAAAACAAATTTTTTATTTATTAAATTTTTTTTTAATTTTTTTTAAAGAAACAGATTAATTCGAAGCGAATCGAACCTGTATACGCCACGCAGTGGGCTGAAAAATTAAGAATAAAAGGTAGAAGAAGAAGCGTTTCGTGTCAGCAGAAAGCCTTACACTCATCGGTGCACGTTGGTTTTCTGCCTCCTGCCGACGCTTGAGAATAGATCAAACTGATCTCTTTTCATATAAACTCAGAATAAATTCTGGGTGTGAATTATATGAGGAAAAAACACTCCTATACAAGGCCAAGAGGAAAAATAAATAAAAATATTACTCTTTTGGACTTTTTACCGGGTAAACTTAATTTTGTTCAAGAAAGAATTTTTTGGGTTTCTCCGGTATATAGCAAAAGCTCAAAAATGTTCTAATTTGTTATTTCATCACACAACCCATTAATTTTGGGTGACAAGTTTCAAGTCTTCGTTTGACTCATCAACAGGTCCCAAATAGCGAAATTGGGTGATTTGAAAAACAAATGAAAAAATGGAAAAAAGAAGAAAGAAATGAAAAGTTTGAGAAAAATAAAAAAAACAATTTTCTTATTTATTAAAAAAATATAAAATTTTTTTTAAAGAAACAGATTCATTCCAAGTGAATCGAACCTGTATACGCCACGCAGTGGGCTGAAAAAGAAAGAAGAAAAGGTAGAAGAAGAAGCGTTTCGTGTCAGCAGAAAACTTTACACTCATCGGTGCAGCTTGGTTTTCTGCCTGCTGTAGACGCTTGAAAATAGATCAATCTGATCTCTTCTCATATAATCTCAGAATAAATTCTGGGTGTGAATTATATAAGGAAAAAACACTCCTATACAAGCCCAGGAGGAAAAAATAAATAAAGGGATTACTGTTTTGGTCTTTTTACCGGGTTACACTTAATTTTGTTCAAGAAAGGATTTTTTGGGATTCTCCCGTATATAGCAAAAGCTAAAAAATGTTCTAATTTGTTATTTCATCACACAACCCATTAATTTTTGGTGAGAAGTTTCAAGTCTTGGTTTGACTCATCAGCAGGTCTCAAGTAGCGAAATTGCGTGATTTGAAAAACAAATGAAAAAAATGTAAAGAAGAAGAAAGAAATGAAAAGTTTGAGAAAAATAAAAAAAACAATTTTTTTAATTATTAAAAAAAATTAAAAATTTTTTTTAAAGAAACAGATTCATTCGAAGCGAATCGAACCTGTATACGCCCCGCAGTAGGCTGAAAAATAAAGAAGAAAAGGTAGAAGAAGAAGCGTTTCATGTCAGCAGAAACCTTACACTCATCGGTGCAGCTTGGTTTTCTGCCTGCTGCAGATGCTTGAAAATATATCAAACTGATCTCTTCTCATATAAACTCGGAATAAATTCTGGGTGTGAATTATATGAGGAAAAAAACACTCCTATACAAGCCCAGGAGGAAAAATAAATAAAGGGATTACTGTTTTGGTCTTTTTACCGGGTTACACTTAATTTTGTTCAAGAAAGGATTTTTTGGGATTCTCCGGTATATAGCAAAAGCTAAAAAATGTTCTAATTTGTTATTTCATCACACAACCCATTAATTTTTGGTGAGAAGTTTCAAGTCTTGGTTTGACTCATCAGCAGGTCTCAAGTAGCGAAATTGCGTGATTTGAAAAACAAATGAAAAAAATGTAAAGAAGAAGAAAGAAATGAAAATTTGAGAAAAATAAAAAAAACAATTTTTTTAATTATTAAAAAAAATTAAAAATTTTTTCTAAAGAAACAGATTCATTCGAAGCGAATCGAACCTGTATACGCCCCGCAGTAGGCTGAAAAAGAAAGAAGAAAAGGTAGAAGAAGAAGCGTTTCGTGTCAGCAGAAAACATTACACTCATCGGTGCAGCTTGGTTTTCTGCCTGCTGCAGACGCTTGAAAATAGATCAAACTGATCTCTTCTCTTATAAACTCAGAATAAATTCTGGGTGTGAATTATATGAGGAAAAAATACTCCTATACAAGCCCAGGAGGAAAAATAAATAAAAAGATTACTCTTTTGGACTTTTTACCGGGTTACACTTAATTTTGTTCAAGAAAGAATTTTTTGGGATTCTCCGGTATATAGCAAAAGCTAAAAAATGTTCTAATTTGTTATTTCATCACACAACCCATTAATTTTTGGTGACAAGTTTCAAGTCTTGGTTTGTTTCATCAACAGGTCCCAAATAGCGGAATTGGGTGATTTGAAAAACAAATGAAAAAAATGAAAAAAAGAAGAAAGAATGAAAATTTGGAGAAAAATAGAAAAAACAAATTTTATATTTGTTAAAAATTTTTTTAATTTTTTTTAAAGAAACAGATTCATTCGAAGCGAATCGAACCTGTATACGCCACGCTGTGGGCTGAAAAATAAAGCAGAAAAGGTAGAAGAAGAAGCGTTTCGTGTCAGCAGAAAGCCTTACACTCAACGGTGCACCTTGGTTTTCTGCCTCCTGCAGACGCTTGAAAATAGATCAAACTGATCTCTTTTCATATAAACTCAGAATAAATTCTGGGTGTGAATTATATGAGGAAAAAACACTCCTATACAAGCCCAGGAGGAAAAATAAATAAAGGGATTACTGTTTTGGTCTTTTTACCGGGTTACACTTAATTTTGTTCAAGAAAGGATTTTTTGGGATTCTCCGGTATATAGCAAAAGCTAAAAAATGTTCTAATTTGTTATTTCATCACACAACCCATTAATTTTTGGTGAGAAGTTTCAAGTCTTGGTTTGACTCATCAGCAGGTCTCAAGTAGCGAAATTGCGTGATTTGAAAAACAAATGAAAAAAATGTAAAGAAGAAGAAAGAAATGAAAAGTTTGAGAAAAATAAAAAAACAATTTTTTTAATTATTAAAAAAAATTAAAATTTTTTTTTAAAGAAACAGATTCATTCGAAGCGAATCGAACCTGTATACGCCCCGCAGTAGGCTGAAAAATAAAGAAGAAAAGGTAGAAGAAGAAGCGTTTCATGTCAGCAGAAACCTTACACTCATCGGTGCAGCTTGGTTTTCTGCCTGCTGCAGATGCTTGAAAATAGATCAAACTGATCTCTTCTCATATAAACTCAGAATAAATTCTGGGTGTGAATTATATGAGGAAAAAACACTCCTATACAAGCCCAGGAGGAAAAATAAATAAAGGGATTACTGTTTTGGTCTTTTTACCGGGTTACACTTAATTTTGTTCAAGAAAGGATTTTTTGGGATTCTCCGGTATATAGCAAAAGCTAAAAAATGTTCTAATTTGTTATTTCATCACACAACCCATTAATTTTTGGTGACAAGTTTCAAGTCTTGGTTTGTTTCATCAACAGGTCCCAAATAGCGGAATTGGGTGATTTGAAAAACAAATGAAAAAAATGAAAAAAAGAAGAAAGAATGAAAAGTTGGAGAAAAATAGAAAAAACAAATTTTATATTTGTTAAAAATTTTTTTAATTTTTTTTAAAGAAACAGATTCATTCGAAGCGAATCGAACCTGTATACGCCACGCAGTGGGCTGAAAAATAAAGCAGAAAAGGTAGAAGAAGAAGCGTTTCGTGTCAGCAGAAAGCCTTACACTCATCGGTGCACCTTGGTTTTCTGCCTCCTGCAGACGCTTGAAAATAGATCAAACTGATCTCTTTTCATATAAACTCAGAATAAATTCTGGGTGTGAATTATATGAGGAAAAAACACTCCTATACAAGGGCAGGAGGAAAAATAAATAAAAATATTACTCTTTTGGACTTTTTACCGGTTTACACTTAATTTTGTTCAAGAAAGAATTTTTTGGGATTCTCCGGTATATAGCAAAAGCTCAAAAATGTTCTAATTTGTTATTTCATCACACAACCCATAAATTTTTGGTGACAAGTTTCAAGTCTTCGTTTGACTCATCAACAGGTCCCAAATAGCAAAATTGGGTGATTTGAAAAACAAATGAAAAAATGGAAAAAAGAAGAAAGAAATGAAAAGTTTGAGAAAAATAAAAAAAAAACAATTTTCTTATTTATTAAAAAAATATAAATTTTTTTTTAAAGAAACAGATTCATTCGAAGCGAATCGAACCTGTATACGCCACGCAGTGGGCTAAAAAAGAAAGAAGAAAAGGTAGAAGAAGAAGAGTTTCGTGTCAGCAGAAAACATTACACTCATCGGTGCAGCTTGGTTTTCTGCATGCTGCAGATGCTTGAAAATAGACCAAACTGATCTCTTCTCATATAAACTCAGAATAAATTCTGGGTGTGAATTATATGAGGAAAAACACTCCTAAACAAGCCCAGGAGGAAAAATAAATAAAAAGATTACTCTTTTGGACTTTTTACCGGGTTACACTTAATTTTGTTCAAGAAAGAATTTTTTGGGATTCTCCGGTATATAGCAAAAGCTCAAAAATGCTCTAATTTGTTATTTCATCACACAACCCATTAATTTTTGGTGACAAGTTTCAAGTCTTCGTTTGACTCATCAACAGGTCCCAAATAGCGAAATTGGGTAATTTGAAAAACAAATGAAAAAAATGGAAAAAAGAAGAAAGAAATGAAAAGTTTGAGAAAAATAAAAAAAACAATTTTCTTATTTATTAAAATAATTTAAATTTTTTTTTAACGAAACAGATTCATTCGAAGCGAATCGAACCTGTATACGCCACGCAGTGGGCTGAAATATAAAGAAGAAAAGGTAGAAGAAGAAGCGTTTCGTGTCAGCAGAAAGCCTTACACTCATCGGTGCAGCTTGGTTTTCTGCCTCCTGCAGACGCTTGAAAATATATCAAACTGATCTCTTCTCATATAAACTCAGAATAAATTCTGGGTGTGAATTATATGAGGAAAAAACACTCCTATACAAGTCCAGGAGGAAAAATAAATAAAAAGATTACTCTTTTGGACTTTTTACCGGGTAACACTTAATTTTGTTCTAGAAAGATTTTTTTGGGATTCTCCGGTATATAGCAAAAGCTAAAAAATGTTCTAATTTGTTATTTCTTCACACAACCCATTAATTTTTGGTGACAAGTTTGAGTCTTGGTTTGACTCATCAACAGGTCCCAATAGCGAAATTGGGTGATTTGAAAAACAAATGAAAAAAAGAAAAAACAAATGAAAAGTTTGAGAAAAATAGAAAAAAAACATTCCTTTAATTTATTAAAAATTTTTTAAATTTTTTTTAAAGAAACAGATTCATTCGAAGCGAATCGAACCTGTATACGCCTCGCAGTAGGCTGAAAAATAAAGAAGAAAAGGTAGAAGAAGAAGCGTTTCATGTTAGCAGAAAACCTTACACTCATCGGTGCAGCTTGGTTTTCTGCCTGCTGCAGACGCTTGAAAATAGATCAAACTTATCTCTTCACATGTAAACTCAGAATAAATTCTGGGTGTGAATTTTATGAGGAAAAAACACTCCTATACAAGCCAAGGAGGAAAAATAAATAAAAAGATTACTCTTTTGGACTTTTTACCGGGTTGCACTTAATTTTGTTCAAGAAAGAAGTTTTTGGGATTTTCCGGTATATAGCAAAAGCTAAAAAATGTTCTAATTTGTTATTTCATCACACAACCCATTAATTTTTGGTGAGAAATTTCAAGTCTTGGTTTTAATCATCAACAGGTCCCAAATAGCGAAATTGCGTGATTTGAAAAACAAATGAAAAAAATGTAAAGAAGAAGAAAGAAATGAAAAGTTTGAGAAAAATAAAAAAAACAATTTTTTTAATTATTAAAAAAATTTTAAATTTTTTTTAAACAAACAGATTCATTCGAAGCGAATCGAACCTGTATACGCCCCGCAGTAGGCTGAAAAATAACGAAGAAAAGGTAGAAGAAGAAGCGTTTCATGTCAGCAGAAAACCTTACACTCATCGGTGCAGCTTGGTTTTCTGCCTGCTGAAGACGCTTGAAAATAGGTCAAACTGATCTCTTCTCATATAAATTCAGAATAAATTCTGGGTGTGAATTTTATGAGGAAAAAACACTCCTATACAAGCCAAGGAGGAAAAATAAATAAAAAGATTACTCTTTTGGACTTTTTACCGGGTTACACTTAATTTTGTTCACGGAAGAATTTTTTTTTTTTGGGATTCTCCGGTATATAGCAAAAGCTCAAAAATGTTCTAATTTGTTATTTCATCACACAACCCATTAATTTTTGGTGACAAGTTTCAAGTCTTGGTTTGACTCATCAACAGGTCCCAAATAACGGAATTGGGTGATTTGAAAAACAAATGAAAAAAATGAAAAAAAGAAGAAAGAAATGAAAAGTTGGAGAAAAATATTCCTTTAATTTATTAAAACAAATTTTAAATTTTTTTTAAAGAAACAGATTCATTCGAAGCGAATAGAACCTGTATACGCCACGCAGTGTGCTGAAAAATAAAGAAGAAAAGGTAGAAGAAGAAGCGTTTCGTGTCACCAGAAAGCCTTACACTCATCGGTGCACTTTGGTTTTCTGCGTCCTGCAGACGCTTGAAAATAGATCAAACTGATCTCTTTTCATATAAACTCAGAATAAATTCTGGCTGTGAATTAAATGAGGAAAAAAACACTCCTATACAAGCCCAGGAGGAAAAATAAATAAAGGGATTACCGTTTTGGACTTTCTACTGGGTCACACTTAATTTTGTTCACGGAAGAATTTTTTTTTGGGGTTTCTCCGGTATATAGCAAAAGCTCAAAAATGTTCTAATTTGTTATTTCATCACACAACCCATTAATTTTTGGTGACAAGTTTCAAGTCTTGGTTTGACTCATCAACAGGTCCCAAATAGCGGAATTGGGTGATTTGAAAAACAAATGAAAAAAATGAAAAAAAGAAGAAAGAAATGAAAAGTTGGAGAAAAATAGAAAAAACAATTTTTTTATTTATTAAAATTTTTTTTTAATTTTTTTTAAAGAAACAGATTCATTCGAAGCGAATCGAACCTGTATACGCCACGCAGTGGGCTGAAAAATAAAGAAGAAAAGGTAGAAGAAGAAGCGTTTCGTGTCAGCAGAAAGCCTTACACTCATCGGTGCACCTTGGCTTTCTGCCCCCTGCAGACGCTTGAAAATAGATCAAACTGATCTCTTTTCATATAAACTCAGAATAAATTCTGGGTGTGAATTATATGAGGAAAAAACACTCCTATGCAAGGCCAGGAGGAAAAATAAATAAAAATATTACTCTTTTGGACTTTTTACCGGGTTACGCTTAATTTTGTTCAAGAAAGAATTTTTTGGGATTCTCCGGTATATAGCAAAAGCTCAAAAATGTTCTAATTTGTTATTTCATCACACAACCCATTAATTTTTGGTGACAAGTTTCAAGTCTTCGTTTGACTCATCAACAGGGCCCAAATAGCGAAATTGGGTGATTTGAAAAACAAATGAAAAAATGGAAAAAAGAAGAAAGAAATGAAAAGTTTTAGAAAAATAAAAAAAAAACAATTTTCTTATTTATTAAAAAAATATAAATTTTTTTTTAAAGAAACAGATTCATTCGAAGCGAATTGAACCTGTATACGCCACGCAGTGGGCTAAAAAAGAAAGAAGAAAAGGTAGAAGAAGAAGCGTTTCATGTCAGCAGAAAACATTACACTCATCGGTGCAGCTTGGTTTTCTACCTGCTGCAGACGCTTTAAAATAGACCAAACTGATCTCTTCTCATATAAACTCAGAATAAATTCTGGGTGTGAATTATATGAGGAAAAACACTCCTATACAAGCCCAGGAGGAAAAATAAATAAAAAGATTACTCTTTTGGACTTTTTACCGGGTTACACTTAATTTTGTTCAAGAAAGAATTTTTTGGGATTCTCCGGTATATAGCAAAAGCTCAAAAATGTTCTAATTTGTTATTTCATCACACAACCCATTAATTTTTGGTGACAAGTTTCAAGTCTTCGTTTGACTCATCAACAGGTCCCAAATAGCGAAATTGGGTAATTTGAAAAACAAATGAAAAAAATGGAAAAAAGAAGAAAGAAATGAAAAGTTTGAGAAAAATAAAAAAAAAACAATTTTCTTATTTATTAAAATAATTTAAATTTTTTTTAACGAAACAGATTCATTCGAAGCGAATCGAACCTGTATACGCCACGCAGTGGGCTGAAATATAAAGAAGAAAAGGTAGAAGAAGAAGCGTTTCGTGTCAGCAGAAAGCCTTACAGTCATCGGTGCAGCTTGGTTTTCTGCCTCCTGCAGACGCTTGAAAATATATCAAACTGATCTCTTCTCATATAAACTCAGAATAAATTCTGGGTGTGAATTATATGAGGAAAAAACACTCCTATACAAGCCCAGGAGGAAAAATAAATAAAAAGATTACTCTTTTGGACTTTTTACCGGGTAACACTTAATTTTGTTCTAGAAAGATTTTTTTGGGATTCTCCGGTATATAGCAAAAGCTAAAAAATGTTCTAATTTGTTATTTCATCACACAACCCATTAATTTTTGGTGACAAGTTTAAGTCTTGGTTTGACTCATCAACAGGTCCCAATAGCGAAATTGGGTGATTTGAAAAACAAATGAAAAAAAGAAAAAAACAAATGAAAAGTTTGAGAAAAATAGAAAAAAAACATTCCTTTAATTTATTAAAAAATTTTTAAATTTTTTTTAAAGAAACAGATTCATTCGAAGCGAATCGAACCTGTATACGCCTCGCAGTAGGCTGAAAAATAAAGAAGAAAAGGTAGAAGAAGAAGCGTTTCATGTCAGCAGAAAACCTTACACTCATCGGTGCAGCTTGGTTTTCTGCCTGCTGAAGACGCTTGAAAATAGATCAAACTGATCTCTTTTCATATAAACTCAGAATAAATTCTGGCTGTGAATTAAATGAGGAAAAAAACACTCCTATACAAGCCCAGGAGGAAAAATAAATAAAAAGATTACTCTTTTGGACTTTTTACCGGGTTACACTTAATTTTGTTCAAGAAAGAATTTTTTGGGATTCTCCGGTATATAGCAAAAGCTCAAAAATGTTCTAATTTGTTATTTCATCACACAACCCATTAATTTTTGGTGAGAAATTTCAAGTCTTGGTTTGAATCATCAACAGGTCCCAAATAGCGAAATTGCGTGATTTGAAAAACAAATGAAAAAAATGTAAAGAAGAAGAAAGAAATGAAAAGTTTGAGAAAAATAAAAAAAACAATTTTTTTAATTATTAAAAAAATTTAAAATTTTTTTTAAACAAACAGATTCATTCGAAGCGAATCGAACCTGTATACGCCCCGCAGTAGGCTGAAAAATAAAGAAGAAAAGGTAGAAGAAGAAGCGTTTCATGTCAGCAGAAAACCTTACACTCATCGGTGCAGCTTGGTTTTCTGCCTGCTGAAGACGCTTGAAAATAGATCAAACTGATCTCTTTTCATATAAACTCAGAATAAATTCTGGCTGTGAATTAAATGAGGAAAAAAACACTCCTATACAAGCCCAGGAGGAAAAATAAATAAAGGGATTACCGTTTTGGACTTTCTACTAGGTCACACTTAATTTTGTTCACGGAAGAATATTTTTTTGGGATTCTCCGGTATATAGCAAAAGCTCAAAAATGTTCTAATTTGTTATTTCATCACACAACCCATTAATTTTTGGTGAGAAATTTCAAGTCTTGGTTTGAATCATCAACAGGTCCCAAATAGCGAAATTGCGTGATTTGAAAAACAAATGAAAAAAATGTAAAGAAGAAGAAAGAAATGAAAAGTTTGAGAAAAATAAAAAAAACAATTTTTTTAATTATTAAAAAAATTTAAAATTTTTTTTAAACAAACAGATTCATTCGAAGCGAATCGAACCTGTATACGCCCCGCAGTAGGCTGAAAAATAAAGAAGAAAAGGTAGAAGAAGAAGCGTTTCATGTCAGCAGAAAACCTTACACTCATCGGTGCAGCTTGGTTTTCTGCCTGCTGAAGACGCTTGAAAATAGATCAAACTGATCTCTTTTCATATAAACTCAGAATAAATTCTGGCTGTGAATTAAATGAGGAAAAAAACACTCCTATACAAGCCCAGGAGGAAAAATAAATAAAGGGATTACCGTTTTGGACTTTCTACTAGGTCACACTTAATTTTGTTCACGGAAGAATTTTTTTTTGGGATTCTCCGGTATATAGCAAAAGCTCAAAAATGTTCTAATTTGTTATTTCATCACACAACCCATTAATTTTTGGTGACAAGTTTCAAGTCTTGGTTTGACTCATCAACAGGTCCCAAATAGCGGAATTGGGTGATTTGAAAAACAAATGAAAAAAATGAAAAAAAGAAGAAAGAAATGAAAAGTTGGAGAAAAATAGAAAAAACAAATTTTTTATTTATTAAAATTTTTTTTTAATTTTTTTTAAAGAAACAGATTCATTCGAAGCGAATCGAACCTGTATACGCCACGCAGTGGGCTGAAAAATAAAGAAGAAAAGGTAGAAGAAGAAGTGTTTCGTGTCAGCAGAAAGCCTTACACTCATCGGTGCACCTTGGCTTTCTGCCTCCTGCAGACGCTTGAAAATAGATCAAACTGATCTCTTTTCATATAAACTCAGAATAAATTCTGGGTGTGAATTATATGAGGAAAAAACACTCCTATGCAAGGCCAGGAGGAAAAATAAATAAAAATATTACTCTTTTGGACTTTTTACCGGGTTACACTTAATTTTGTTCAAGAAAGAATTTTTTGGGATTCTCCGGTATATAGCAAAAGCTCAAAAATGTTCTAATTTGTTATTTCATCACACAACCCATTAATTTTTGGTGACAAGTTTCACGTCTTCGTTTGACTCATCAACAGGTCCCAAATAGCGAAATTGGGTGATTTGAAAAACAAATGAAAAAATGGAAAAAAGAAGAAAGAAATGAAAAGTTTGAGAAAAATAAAAAAAAAAAAAAATTTTCTTATTTATTAAAATAATTTAAATTTTTTTTTTAACGAAACAGATTCATTCGAAGCGAATCGAACCTGTATACGCCACGCAGTGGGCTGAAATATAAAGAAGAAAAGGTAGAAGAAGAAGCGTTTCGTGTCAGCAGAAAGCCTTACACTCATCGGTGCAGCTTGGTTTTCTGCCTCCTACAGACGCTTGAAAATAGATCAAACTGATCTCTTCTCATATAAACTCAGAATAAATTCTGGGTGTGAATTATATGAGGAAAAAACACTCCTATACAAGCCCAGGAGGAAAAATAAATAAAAAGATTATTCTTTTGGACTTTTTACCGGGTAACACTTAATTTTGTTCTAGAAAGAATTTTTTGGGATTCTCCGGTATATAGCAAAAGCTAAAAAATGTTCTAATTTGTTATTTCATCACACAACCCATTAATTTTTGGTGACAAGTTTAAGTCTTGGTTTGACTCATCAACAGGTCCCAATAGCGAAATTGGGTGATTTGAAAAACAAATGAAAAAAAGAAAAAACAAATGAAAAGTTTGAGAAAAATAGAAAAAAAACATTCCTTTAATTTATTAAAAAAATTTTAAATTTTTTTTAAAGAAACAGATTCATTCGAAGCGAATCGAACCTGTATACGCCTCGCAGTAGGCTGAAAAATAAAGAAGAAAAGGTAGAAGAAGAAGCGTTTCATGTTAGCAGAAAACCTTACACTCATCGGTGCAGCTTGGTTTTCTGCCTGCTGCAGACGCTTGAAAATAGATCAAACTGATCTCTTCTCATATAAACTCAGAATAAATTCTGGGTGTGAATTATATGAGGAAAAAACACTCCTATACAAGCCCAGGAGGAAAAATAAATAAAACGATTACTCTTTTGGACTGTTTACCGGGTAACACTTAATTTTGTTCTAGAAAGAATTTTTTGGGATTCTCCGGTATATAGCAAAAGCTCAAAAATGCTCTAATTTGTTATTTCATCACACAACCCATTAATTTTTGGTGACAAGTTTCAAGTCTTGGTTTGACTCATCAACAGGTCCCAAATAGCGGAATTGGGTGATTTGAAAAACAAATGAAAAAAATGAAAAAAAGAAGAAAGAAATGAAAAGTTGGAGAAAAATATAAAAAACAAATTTTTTATTCATTAAAATTTTTTTTAATTTTTTTTAAAGAAACAGATTCATTCGAAGCGAATCGAATCTGTATACGCCACGCAGTGGGCTGAAAAATAAAGAAGAAAAGGTAGAAGAAGAAGCGTTTCGTGTCAGCAGACAGCCTTACACTCATCGGTGCACCTTGGCTTTCTGCCTCCTGCAGACGCTTGAAAATAGATCAAACTGATCTCTTTTCATATAAACTCAGAATAAATTCTGGGTGTGAATTATATGAGGAAAAAACACTCCTATGCAAGGCCAGGAGGAAAAATAAATAAAAATATTACTCTTTTGGACTTTTTACCGGGTTACACTTAATTTTGTTCAAGAAAGAATTTTTTGGGATTCTCCGGTATATAGCAAAAGCTCAAAAATGTTCTAATTTGTTATTTCATCACACAACCCATTAATTTTTGGTGACAAGTTTCAAGTCTTCGTTTGACTCATCAACAGGTCCCAAATAGCGAAATTGGGTGATTTGAAAAACAAATGAAAAAATGGAAAAAAGAAGAAAGAAATGAAAAGTTTGAGAAAAATAAAAAAAACAATTTTCTTATTTATTAAAAAAATATAAATTTTTTTTTAAAGAAACAGATTCATTCGAAGCGAATCGAACCTGTATACGCCACGCAGTGGGCTGAAAAAGAAAGAAGAAAAGGTAGAAGAAGAAGCGTTTCGTGTCAGCAGAAAACATTAAACTCATCGGTGCAGCTTGTTTTTCTGCCTGGTGCAGACGCTTGAAAATAGATCAAACTGATCTCTTCTCGTATAAACTCAGAATAAATTCTGGGTGTGAATTATATGAGGAAAAAATACTCCTATACAAGCCCAGGAGGAAAAATAAATAAAAAGATTACTCTTTTGGATTTTTTACCGGGTTACACTTAATTTTGTTCAAGAAAGAATTTTTTGGGATTCTCCGGTATATAGCAAAAGTTAAAAAATGTTCTAATTTGTTATTTCATCACACAACCCATTAATTTTTGGTGACAAGTTTCAATTCTTGGTTTGACTCATCAACAGGTCCCAAATAGCGGAATTGGGTGATTTGAAAAACAAATGAAAAAAATGAAAAAAAGAAGAAAGATATGAAAAGTTGGAGAAAAATAGAAAAAACAAATTTTTTATTTGTTAAAAATTTTTTTAATTTTTTTTAAAGAAATAGATTCATTCGAAGCGAATCGAACCTGTATACGCCACGCAGTGGGCTGAAAAATAAAGAAGAAAAGGTAGAAGAAGAAGCGTTTCGTGTCAGCAGAAAGCCTTACACTCATCGGTGCACCTTGGTTTTCTGCCTCCTGCAGACGCTTGAAAATAGATCAAACTGATCTCTTTTCATATAAACTCAGAATAAATTCTGGGTGTGAATTATATGAGGAAAAAACACTCCTATACAAGGCCAGGAGGAAAAATAAATAAAAATATTACTCTTTTGGACTTTTCACCGGGTTACACTTAATTTTGTTCAAGAAAGAATTTTTTGGGATTGTCCGGTATATAGCAAAAGCTCAAAAATGTTCTAATTTGTTATTTCATCACACAACCCATTAATTTTTGGTGACAAGTTTCAAGTCTTCGTTTGACTCACCAACAGGTCCCAAATAGCAAAATTGGGTGATTTGAAAAACAAATGAAAAAATGGAAAAAAGAAGAAAGAAATGAAAAGTTTGAGAAAAATAAAAAAAAACAATTTTCTTATTTATTAAAAAAATATAATTTTTTTTTTAAAGAAACAGATTCATTCGAAGCGAATCGAACCTGTATACGCCACGCAGTGGGCTGAAAAAGAAAGAAGAATAGGTAGAAGAAGAAGCGTTTCGTGTCAGCAGAAAACATTACACTCATCGGTGCAGCTTGGTTTTCTGCCAGCTGCAGACGCTTGGAAATAGACCAAACTGATCTCTTCTCATATAAACTCAGAATAAATTCTGGGTGTGAATTATATGAGGAAAAAACACTCCTATTCAAGCCCAGGAGGAAAAATAAATAAAAATATTACTCTTTTGGACTTTTTACCGGGTTACACTTAATTTTGTTCAAGAAAGAATTTTTTGGGATTCTCCGGTATATAGCAAAAGCTCAAAAATGTTCTAATTTGTTATTTCATCACACAACCCATTAATTTTTGGTGACAAGTTTCAAGTCTTCGTTTGACTCATCAACAGGTCCCAAATAGCGAAATTGGGTAATTTGAAAAACAAATGAAAAAAATGGAAAAAAGAAGAAAGAAATGAAAAGTTTGAGAAAAATAAAAAAAAAACAATTTTCTTATTTAGTAAAGTAATTTAAATTTTTTTTTTAACGAAACAGATTCATTCGAAGCGAATCGAACCTGTATACGCCACGCAGTGGGCTGAAATATAAAGAAGAAAAGGTAGAAGAAGAAGCGTTTCGTGTCACCAGAAAGCCTTACACTCATCGGTGCAGCTTGGTTTTCTGCCTCCTGGAGACGCTTGAAAATATATCAAACTGATCTCTTCTCATATAAACTCAGAATAAATTCTGGGTGTGAATTATATGAGGAAAAAACACTCCTATACAAGCCCAGGAGGAAAAATAAATAAAAAGATTACTCTTTTGGACTTTTTACCGGGTAACACATAATTTTGTTCTAGAAAGAATTTTTTGGGATTCTCCTGTATATAGCAAAAGCTAAAAATGTTCTAATTTGTTATTTCATCACACAACCCATTAATTTTTGGTGACAAGTTTAAGTCTTGTTTTGACTCATCAACAGGTCCCAATAGCGAAATTGGGTGATTTGAAAAACAAATGAAAAAAAGAAAAAACAAATGAAAAGTTTGAGAAAAATAGAAAAAAAACATTCCTTTAATTTATTAAAAAAATTTTAAATTTTTTTTAAAGAAACAGATTCATTCGAAGCGAATCGAACCTGTATACGCCTCGCAGTAGTCTGAAAAATAAAGAAGAAAAGGTAGAAGAAGAAGCGTTTCATGTTAGCAGAAAACCTTACACTCATCGGTGCAGCTTGGTTTTCTGCCTGCTGCAGACGCTTGAAAATAGATCAAACTTATCTCTTCTCATGTAAACTAAGAATAAATTCTGGGTGTGAATTATATGAGGAAAAAACACTCCTATACAAGCCCAGGAGGAAAAAATAAATAAAGGGATTACTGTTTTGGACTTTTTACCGGGTTACACTTAATTTTGTTCAAGAAAGAATTTTTTGGGATTCTCCGGTATATATGTAGCTAAAGCTAAAATATGTTCTAATTTGTTATTTTATCACTCAAGCCATTAATTTTTGGTGACAAGTTTCAAGTCTTCGTTTGACTCATCAACAGGTCCCAAATAGCGAAGTTGGGTGATTTGAAAAACACATGAAAAAAATGAAAAGAAGAAGAAAGAAATGAAAAGTTGGAGAAAAATAGAAAAAACAATTTTTTTATTTATTAAAAAAATTAAAATTTTTTTTAAAGAAACAGATTCATTCGAAACGAATCGAACCTGTTTACGCCACGCAGTGGGCTAAAAATAAAGAAGAAAAGGTAGAAGAAGAAGCGTTTCATGTCAGAAGAAAACCTTACACTCATCGGTGCAGCTTGGTATTCTGCCTGCTGCAGACGCTTGAAAATAGATCAAACTGATCTCTTCTCATATAAACTAAGAATAAATTCTGGGTGTGAATTTTGTGAGGAAAAAATACTCCTATACAAGCCAAGGAGGAAAAATAAATAAAAAGATTACTCTTTTGGACTTTTTAACGGGTTACACTTAATTTTGTTCAAGAAAGAAGTTTTTTGGGATTCTCCGGTATATAGCAAAAGCTAAAAAATGTTCTAATTTGTTATTTTATCACTCAACCCAGTAATTTTTGGTGACAAGTTTCAAGTCTTCGTTTGACTCATCAACAGGTCCCAAATAGCGAAATTGGGTGATTTGAAAAACAAATGAAAAAAATGAAAAAAAAGAAAGAAATGAAAAGTTGGAGAAAAATAAAAAAAAACAATTTTTTTATTTATTAAAAAAATTTAAAATTTTTTTAAAGAAACAGATTCATTCGAAGCGAATCGAACCTGTATACGCCACGCAGTGGGCTGAAAAATAAAGAAGAAAAGGTAGAAGAAGAAGCGTTTCGTGTCAGCAGAAAGCGTTACACTCATCTGTGCAGCTTGGTTTTCTACCTCCTGCTGATGCTCGAAAACAGATCAAACTGATCTCTTCTCATATAAACTCAGAATAAATTCTGGGTGTGAATTATATGAGGAAAAACACTCCTATACAAGCCCAGGAGGAAAAATAAATAAAAAGATTACTCTTTTGGACTTTTACCGGGTTACACTTAATTTTGTTCAAGAAAGAATTTTTTGGGATTCTCCGGTATATAGCAAAAGCTCAAAAATGTTCTAATTTGTTATTTCATCACACAACCCATTAATTTTTGGTGACAAGTTTCAAGTCTTGGTTTAACTCATCGACAGGTCCCAAATAGCGAAATTGGGTGATTTGGAAAAGAAATGAAAAAAATGAAAAAAAGAAAAAAGAAATGAAAAGTTTGAGAAAAATAGAAAAAAAACATTCCTTTAATTTATTAAAAAAAATTAATTTTTTTTTTAAAGAAACAGATTCTTGCGAAGCGAATAGAACCTGTATACGCCACGCAGTAGGCTGAAAAATAAAGAAGAAAAGGTAGAAGAAGAAGCGTTTCATGTCAGCAGAAAATCTTACACTCATCGGTGCAGCTTGGTTTTCTGCCTGCTGCAGATGCTTGAAAATAGATCAAACTGATCTCTTCTCATATAAACTCATAATAAATTCTGGGTGTGAATTTTATGAGGAAAAAACACTCCTATACAAGCCAAGGAGGAAAAATAAATAACAAGATTACTCTTTTGGACTTTTTCCGGGTTACACTTAATTTTGTTCAAGAAAGAATTTTTTGGGATTCTTCGGTATATAGCAAAAGCTCAAAAATGTTCTAATTTGTTATTTCATCACACAACCCGTTAATTTTTGGTGACAAGTTTCAAGTCTTGGTTTGACTCATCAACAGGTCCCAAATAGCGAAATTGGGTGATTTGAAAAACAAATGAAAAAAATGAAAAAAAAGAAGAAAGAAATGAAAAATTGGAGAAAAAATGAAAAAACAAATTTTTTATTTATTAAAAAAATTTAAATTTTTTTTAAAGAAACAGATTCATTCGAAGCGAATCGAACCTGTATACGCCACGCAGTGGGCTGAAAAATAAAGAAGAAAAGGTAGAAGAAGAAGCGTTTCGTGTCAGCAGAAAGCCTTACACTCATCTGTGCAGCTTGGTTTTCTGCCTCCTGCAGACGAAAGAAAATAGATCAAACTGATCTCTTCTCATATAAACTCAGATAAATTCTGGGTGTGAATTATATGAGGAAAAAACACTCCTATACAAGCCCAGGAGGAAAAATAAATAAAAAGATTACACTTTTGGACTTTTACCGGGTCACACTTAATTTTGTTCAAGAAAGAAGTTTTTGGGATTCTCCGGTATATAGCAAAAGCTAAAAAATGTTCTAATTTGTTATTTTATCACACAACCCATTAATTTTTGGTGACAAGTTTCAATTCTTGGTTTGACTCATCAACAGGTCCCAAATAGCGGAATTGGGTGATTTGAAAAACAAATGAAAAAAATGAAAAAAAGAAGAAAGTTATGAAAAGTTGGAGAAAAATAGAAAAAACAAATTTTTTATTTGTTAAAAATTTTTTTAATTTTTTTTAAAGAAATAGATTCATTCGAAGCGAATCGAACCTGTATACGCCACGCAGTGGGCTGAAATAGAAAGAAGAAAAGGTAGAAGAAGAAGCGTTTCGTGTCAGCAGAAAACATTAAACTCATCGGTGCAGCTTGTTTTTCTGCCTGCTGCAGACGCTTGAAAATAGATCAAACTGATCTCTTCTCGTATAAACTCAGAATAAATTCTGGGTGTGAATTATATGAGGAAAAAATACTCCTATACAAGCCCAGGAGGAAAAATAAATAAAAAGATTACTCTTTTGGATTTTTTACCGGGTTACACTTAATTTTGTTCAAGAAAGAATTTTTTGGGATTCTCCGGTATATAGCAAAAGTTAAAAAATGTTCTAATTTGTTATTTCATCACACAACCCATTAATTTTTGGTGACAAGTTTCAATTCTTGGTTTGACTCATCAACAGGTCCCAAATAGCGGAATTGGGTGATTTGAAAAACAAATGAAACAAATGAAAAAAAGAAGAAAGATATGAAAAGTTGGAGAAAAATAGAAAAAACAAATTTTTTATTTGTTAAAAATTTTTTTAATTTTTTTTAAAGAAATAGATTCATTCGAAGCGAATCGAACCTGTATACGCCACGCAGTGGGCTGAAAAATAAAGAAGAAAAGGTAGAAGAAGAAGCGTTTCGTGTCAGCAGAAAGCCTTACACTCATCGGTGCACCTTGGTTTTCTGCCTCCTGCAGACGCTTGAAAATAGATCAAACTGATCTCTTTTCATATAAACTCAGAATAAATTCTGGGTGTGAATTATATGAGGAAAAAACACTCCTATACAAGGCCAGGAGGAAAAATAAATAAAAATATTACTCTTTTGGACTTTTCACCGGGTTACACTTAATTTTGTTCAAGAAAGAATTTTTTGGGATTCTCCGGTATATAGCAAAAGCTCAAAAATGTTCTAATTTGTTATTTCATCACACAACCCATTAATTTTTGGTGACAAGTTTCAAGTCTTCGTTTGACTCACCAACAGGTCCCAAATAGCAAAATTGGGTGATTTGAAAAACAAATGAAAAAATGGAAAAAAGAAGAAAGAAATGAAAAGTTTGAGAAAAATAAAAAAAAACAATTTTCTTATTTATTAAAAAAATATAATTTTTTTTTTAAAGAAACAGATTCATTCGAAGCGAATCGAACCTGTATACGCCACGCAGTGGGCTGAAAAAGAAAGAAGAATAGGTAGAAGAAGAAGCGTTTCGTGTCACCAGAAAGCCTTACACTCATCGGTGCAGCTTGGTTTTCTGCCTCCTGGAGACGCTTGAAAATATATCAAACTGATCTCTTCTCATATAAACTCAGAATAAATTCTGGGTGTGAATTATATGAGGAAAAAACACTCCTATACAAGCCCAGGAGGAAAAATAAATAAAAAGATTACTCTTTTGGACTTTTTACCGGGTAACACTTAATTTTGTTCTAGAAAGAATTTTTTGGGATTCTCCTGTATATAGCAAAAGCTAAAAATGTTCTAATTTGTTATTTCATCACACAACCCATTAATTTTTGGTGACAAGTTTAAGTCTTGTTTTGACTCATCAACAGGTCCCAATAGCGAAATTGGGTGATTTGAAAAACAAATGAAAAAAAGAAAAAACAAAAGAAAAGTTTGAGAAAAATAGAAAAAAAACATTCCTTTAATTTATTAAAAAAATTTTAAATTTTTTTTAAGAAACAGATTCATTCGAAGCGAATCGAACCTGTATACGCCTCGCAGTAGGCTGAAAAATAAAGAAGAAAAGGTAGAAGAAGAAGCGTTTCATGTTAGCAGAAAACCTTACACTCATCGGTGCAGCTTGGTTTTCTGCCTGCTGCAGACGCTTGAAAATAGATCAAACTTATCTCTTCTCATGTAAACTCAGAATAAATTCTGGGTGTGAATTTTATGAGGAAAAAACACTCCTATACAAGCCAAGGAGGAAAAATAAATAAAAAGATTACTCTTTTGGACTTTTTACCGGGTTGCAATTAATTTTGTTCAAGAAAGAAGTTTTTGGGATTCTCCGGTATATAGCAAAAGCTAAAAAATGTTCTAATTTGTTATTTCATCACACAACCCATTAACTTTTGGTGAGAAATTTCAAGTCTTGGTTTGACTCATCAACAGGTCCCAAATAGCGAAATTGCGTGATTTGAAAAACAAATGAAAAAAATGTAAAGAAGAAGAAAGAAATGAAAAGTTTGAGAAAAATAAAAAAAACAATTTTTTTAATTATTAAAAAAATTAAATTTTTTTTTTAAAGAAACAGATTCATTCGAAGCGAATCGAACCTGTATACGCCCCGCAGTAGGCTGAAAAATAAAGAAGAAAAGGTAGAAGAAGAAGCGTTTCATGTCAGCAGAAAACCTTACACTCATCGGTGCAGCTTGGTTTTCTGCCTGCTGCAGACGCTTGAAAATAGGTCAAACTGATCTCTTCTCATATAAACTCAGAATAAATTCTGGGTGTGAATTTTATGAGGAAAAAACACTCCTATACAAGCCAAGGAGGAAAAATAAATAAAAAGATTACTCTTTTGGACTTTTTACCGGGTTACACTTAATTTTGTTCAAGAAAGAAGTTTTTGGGATTCTCCGGTATATAGCAAAAGCTAAAAAATGTTCTAATTTGTTATTTCATCACACAACCCAATAATTTTTGGTTACAAGTTTCAAGTCTTGGTTTGACTCATCAACAGGTCCCAATAGCGAAATTGGGTGATTTGAAAAACAAATGAAAAAAAGAAAAAACGAATGAAAAGTTTGAGAAAAATAGAAAAAAAACATTCCTTTATTTTATTAAAAAAATTTTAAATTTTTTTTAAAGAAACAGATTCATTCGAAGCGAATCGAACTTGTATACGCATCGCAGTAGGCTGAAAAATAAAGAAGAAAAGGTAGAAGAAGAAGCGTTTCATGTCAGAAGAAAACCTTACACTCATCGGTGCAGCTTGGTTTTCTGCCTGCTGCAGACGCTTGAAAATAGATCAAACTTATCTCTTCTCATATAAACTAAGAATAAATTCTGGGTGTCAATTATATGAGGAAAAAACACTCCTATACAAGCCCAGGAGGAAAAAATAAATAAAGGGATTACTGTTTTGGACTTTTTACCGGGTTACACTTAATTTTGTTCAAGAAAGAATTTTTTGGGATTCTCCGGTATATATGTAGCTAAAGCTAAAATATGTTCTAATTTGTTATTTTATCACTCAAGCCATTAATTTTTGGTGACAAGTTTCAAGTCTTCGTTTGACTCATCAACAGGTCCCAAATAGCGAAGTTGGGTGATTTGAAAAACACATGAAAAAAATGAAAAAAGAAGAAAGAAATGAAAAGTTGGAGAAAAATAGAAAAAACAATTTTTTTATTTATTAAAAAAATTAAAATTTTTTTTAAAGAAACAGATTCATTCGAAACGAATCGAACCTGTATACGCCACGCAGTGGGCTAAAAATAAAGAAGAAAAGGTAGAAGAAGAAGCGTTTCATGTCAGAAGAAAACCTTACACTCATCGGTGCAGCTTGGTATTCTGCCTGCTGCAGACGCTTGAAAATAGATCAAACTGATCTCTTCTCATATAAACTAAGAATAAATTCTGGGTGTGAATTTTGTGAGGAAAAAATACTCCTATACAAGCCCAGGAGGAAAAATAAATGAAGGGATTACTGTTTTGGACTTTTTACCGGGTTACACTTAATTTTGTTCAAGGAAGAATTTTTTTTTGGGATTCTCTGGTATATAGCAAAAGCTAAAAAATGTTCTAATTTGTTAGTTTATCACACAACCCATTAATTTTTGGTGACAAGTTTCAAGTCTTCGTTTGACTCATCAACAGGTCCCAAATAGCGAAATTGGGTGATTTGAAAAACAAATGAAAAAAATGAAAAAAAGAAAGAAATGAAAAGTTGGAGAAAAATAAAAAAAACAATTTTTTTATTTATTAAAAAAATTTAAAATTTTTTTAAAGAAACAGATTCATTCGAAGCGAATCGAACCTGTATACGCCACGCAGTGGGCTGAAAAATAAAGAAGAAAAGGTAGAAGAAGAAGCGTTTCGTGTCAGCAGAAAGCGTTACACTCATCTGTGCAGCTTGGTTTTCTACCTCCTGCAGATGCTCGAAAACAGATCAAACTGATCTCTTCTCATATAAACTCAGAATAAATTCTGGGTGTGAATTATATGAGGAAAAACACTCCTATACAAGCCCAGGAGGAAAAATAAATAAAAAGATTACTCTTTTGGACTTTTACCGGGTTACACTTAATTTTGTTCAAGAAAGAATTTTTTGGGATTCTCCGGTATATAGCAAAAGCTCAAAAATGTTCTAATTTGTTATTTCATCACACAACCCATTAATTTTTGGTGACAAGTTTCAAGTCTTGGTTTAACTCATCGACAGGTCCCAAATAGCGAAATTGGGTGATTTGGAAAAGAAATGAAAAAAATGAAAAAAAGAAAAAAGAAATGAAAAGTTTGAGAAAAATAGAAAAAAAACATTCCTTTAATTTATTAAAAAAAATTAATTTTTTTTTTAAAGAAACAGATTCTTGCGAAGCGAATAGAACCTGTATACGCCACGCAGTAGGCTGAAAAATAAAGAAGAAAAGGTAGAAGAAGAAGCGTTTCATGTCAGCAGAAAATCTTACACTCATCGGTGCAGCTTGGTTTTCTGCCTGCTGCAGACGCTTGAAAATAGATCAAACTGATCTCTTCTCATATAAACTCATAATAAATTCTGGGTGTGAATTTTATGAGGAAAAAACACTCCTATACAAGCCAAGGAGGAAAAATAAATAACAAGATTACTGTTTTGGACTTTTTTCCGGGTTACACTTAATTTTGTTCAAGAAAGAATTTTTTGGGATTCTCCGGTATATAGCAAAAGCTCAAAAATGTTCTAATTTGTTATTTCATCACACAACCCATTAATTTTTGGTGACAAGTTTCAAGTCTTGGTTTGACTCATCAACAGGTCCCAAATAGCGAAATTGGGTGATTTGAAAAACAAATGAAAAAAATGAAAAAAAGAAGAAAGAAATGAAAAGTTGGAGAAAAAATGAAAAAACAAATTTTTTATTTATTAAAAAAATTTAAATTTTTTTTAAAGAAACAGATTCATTCGAAGCGAATCGAACCTGTATACGCCACGCAGTGGGCTGAAAAATAAAGAAGAAAAGGTAGAAGAAGAAGCGTTTCGTGTCAGCAGAAAGCCTTACACTCATCTGTGCAGCTTGGTTTTCTGCCTCCTGCAGACGAAAGAAAATAGATCAAACTGATCTCTTCTCATATAAACTCAGATAAATTCTGGGTGTGAATTATATGAGGAAAAAACACTCCTATACAAGCCCAGGAGGAAAAATAAATAAAAAGATTACACTTTTGGACTTTTACCGGGTTACACTTAATTTTGTTCAAGAAAGAAGTTTTTGGGATTCTCCGGTATATAGCAAAAGCTAAAAACTGTTCTAATTTGTTATTTTATCACTCAACCCAGTAATTTTTGGTGACAAGTTTCAAGTCTTCGTTTGACTCATCAACAGGTCCCAAATAGCGAAGTTGGGTGATTTGAAAAACACATGAAAAAAATGAAAAAAAGAAGAAAGAAATGAAAAGTTGGAGAAAAATAGAAAAAACAATTTTTTTATTTATTAAAAAAATTAAAAATTTTTTTAAAGAAACAGATTCATTCGAAACGAATCGAACCTGTATACGCCACGCAGTGGGCTGAAAAATAAAGAAGAAAAGGTAGAAGAAGAAGCGTTTCGTGTCAGCAGAAAGCCTTACACTCATCTGTGCAGCTTGGTTTTCTGCCTCCTGCAGACGAAAGAAAATAGATCAAACTGATCTCTTCTCATATAAACTCAGATAAATTCTGGGTGTGAATTATATGAGGAAAAAACACTCCTATACAAGCCCAGGAGGAAAAAATAAATAAAGGGATTACTGTTTTGGACTTTTTACCGGGTTACACTTAATTTTGTTCAAGAAAGAATTTTTTGGGATTCTCCGGTATATATGTAGCTAAAGCTAAAATATGTTCTAATTTGTTATTTTATCACTCAAGCCATTAATTTTTGGTGACAAGTTTCAAGTCTTCGTTTGACTCATCAACAGGTCCCAAATAGCGAAGTTGGGTGATTTGAAAAACACATGAAAAAAATGAAAAAAGAAGAAAGAAATGAAAAGTTGGAGAAAAATAGAAAAAACAATTTTTTTATTTATTAAAAAAATTAAAATTTTTTTTAAAGAAACAGATTCATTCGAAACGAATCGAACCTGTATACGCCACGCAGTGGGCTAAAAATAAAGAAGAAAAGGTAGAAGAAGAAGCGTTTCATGTCAGAAGAAAACCTTACACTCATCGGTGCAGCTTGGTATTCTGCCTGCTGCAGACGCTTGAAAATAGATCAAACTGATCTCTTCTCATATAAACTAAGAATAAATTCTGGGTGTGAATTTTGTGAGGAAAAAATACTCCTATACAAGCCAAGGAGGAAAAATAAATAAAAAGATTACTCTTTTGGACTTTTTAACGGGTTACACTTAATTTTGTTCAAGAAAGAAGTTTTTTGGGATTCTCCGGTATATAGCAAAAGCTAAAAAATGTTCTAATTTGTTATTTTATCACTCAACCCAGTAATTTTTGGTGACAAGTTTCAAGTCTTCGTTTGACTCATCAACAGGTCCCAAATAGCGAAATTGGGTGATTTGAAAAACAAATGAAAAAAATGAAAAAAAAGAAAGAAATGAAAAGTTGGAGAAAAATAAAAAAAACAATTTTTTTATTTATTAAAAAAATTTAAAATTTTTTTAAAGAAACAGATTCATTCGAAGCGAATCGAACCTGTATACGCCACGCAGTGGGCTGAAAAATAAAGAAGGAAAGGTAGAAGAAGAAGCGTTTCGTGTCAGCAGAAAGCGTTACACTCATCTGTGCAGCTTGGTTTTCTACCTCCTGCAGATGCTCGAAAACAGATCAAACTGATCTCTTCTCATATAAACTCAGAATAAATTCTGGGTGTGAATTATATGAGGAAAAACACTCCTATACAAGCCCAGGAGGAAAAATAAATAAAAAGATTACTCTTTTGGACTTTTACCGGGTTACACTTAATTTTGTTCAAGAAAGAATTTTTTGGGATTCTCCGGTATATAGCAAAAGCTCAAAAATGTTCTAATTTGTTATTTCATCACACAACCCATTAATTTTTGGTGACAAGTTTCAAGTCTTGGTTTAACTCATCGACAGGTCCCAAATAGCGAAATTGGGTGATTTGGAAAAGAAATGAAAAAAATGAAAAAAAGAAAAAAGAAATGAAAAGTTTGAGAAAAATAGAAAAAAAACATTCCTTTAATTTATTAAAAAAAATTAATTTTTTTTTTAAAGAAACAGATTCTTGCGAAGCGAATAGAACCTGTATACGCCACGCAGTAGGCTGAAAAATAAAGAAGAAAAGGTAGAAGAAGAAGCGTTTCATGTCAGCAGAAAATCTTACACTCATCTGTTATATATAAAAACATATGTACCATATGTACATATATGTATAAATATGTAGACATATAAAACCTTAGGACCTAATAGGTAAATATATATCTGAAAAACCTAGAGTTGGGTATTTAAAAAAGAAAATCATAAATCATAAATTCCAATAAACTAATCATGCACAAAACATGATTAGTTTATCTCCCAAAAAGGGTGAAGAAAATTGCATCAGCAATTTTCTTCACATTCCACACAACTCATAAAATTTTTCCCATAAAACGACTTGGGAAAAACAAAAGTTTCAGCTTACACCCCAAGTCGTTTTACTTAAAAATTTCCACGACAAATTTTGCCTTCAGCAAAATTTGTCATTTCAACAATTTAATTAAAAAAGAAATCAAAAAAGCAAATCGTACCTTCAGTACGATTTGTCGCGAAAAATACAATATGTATGTACATACGTACATACATATTACGAAAAAAGCTTTCGCAGTAAGAAACGCGCGCAGCATAAATGCATTGTATGTATATGCGCGTCGCGATTTCAAACGATGGCTGATGTTTTAAAAAGTGTAAGATTACATTTTTGAAACCATCGTTCGTCGCGATAATTCTGGGCAGGTTTAAACATGCCCAGCGTAAAATAATTTTCTCGGGATAGGAATGCTAATTAAGCATTTTCCTATCCTGAACGAAGAGACTTACGATTGAAAAATCTAAGTCTCGGGACAGTCGGTTTTTAGATTTGGTTGATAGTTGTACGTCGTGAGTTGGCTAGTAAAATAGAAGTGATTGTAATTAGTTCAATTGCAATACCAGTAAGAGTGTAATTGTAAAAATAGAAGTGATTGTAATTAGTTCAATTGCAATACCAGTAAGAGTGTAATTGTAAAAATAGAAGTGATTGTAATTAGTTCAATTGCAATACCAGTAAGAGTGTAATTGTAAAATAGGAGTGATTGTAATTAGTTCAATTGCAATACCAGTAAGAGTATAATTGTTTGATTACATGTAATGTTAAAATAAAAGTGTATCTACTGTTTGGATATAACCTAGTGCCTATTAAGTGGTGAGTCAAAACACCCCAATATATATATAAAAATATACAACAAATTGGCGCAGCCGGTAGGATCAAGGAAGCTTGATCAAGTTAAACGATCGTAAACGCTTGAAAAGCCTTGGTCCTACACGAATCTACGGGGAACCTGTGACACTAGCCACACTATAAGGCCACGTCACCCCCAACGCTCGGGGTAGATCTCATCTATAGGCGCCTCTGCTCCAGGCGAGCAAGCGTTCACCCCAGTGAGTGGAAAAAGAAACGAAATCATCAGGGGACCTGGACTCACTAATAGAAGCTCATTCCCAGCCGAAAAGAAGTCAGGACAACGGACACACATTTAAAACCAACTCCAGAAGGAAGATATCACCGTTCCTGGGTTGAAGGGGATTTCGAAGAAGGCTTTAAGCCCCCCTTTCAACCATATCCAGGGGAAGTAAGTAGGCCTAGGGCCCCCCCAGCAGCAAAAAGAAGCACCGGAAAATTGTAACTTCGTTCCAGGATTGAAAGGGATCTCGAAGTCGGCAAAAGCCCCCCTTTCAATCTCAGCCAAGGGAATTAAGACGGCAGGAGCCCCCCTAGTAGCAAAAGATATTCCAGAAGGGAATACTCCAAGAAGGCTGGAAGCCCCCCTTTTGGACAACGCGGGACGCATATGTCAGGAGAAAGCTCGACACCGGCACCTGAGACAGGCACGAGATTAGACTACATACCTTCATCCGACGCGGAGAAATCCCCAGGTGAAAATCTCCAACACCTCCGGGAAGGTACAGAAAACGCCCAAGAAGACGACCCAGCACAGCAAGAAGCAACAGGAGTTCGCCTTCGAAGCGGCACCGTTTTAACAGGGCCCACAGTTGTATCTAAAGTAAGTCTAGATAAATTTTTAGATAAGTTATTAGAGAAGGCACGTGAATCCGATAAGCTCACTGTCACGCACTGCGACGCACTTGACCACAGATTAAGTCAAGGCAGAGAGCAGAGGCTGACGCAAATCGAAAAATTCAAAAAAGAAACAGAGCGATTCAAACAGGAGCTTATCGAATTCGCCGGGCTTTCGCGTTCTTTAGGTATAGATAAGACCACAGCCAGTGTAGTTGTAAGTGCTGATAGTGATACTAGTGTCAGTGATATTAGTGGTGACCAAACAACCGCAGAAAATCCCCTTAGTGGCTGGCTAGAAGTATCCTTCACGGATTCTAGTCCAGAAACCAGCCCTGAAACTCGTCAAAGCACCAGTAGACTACCCTACAAAAGTTTAAATAAAAAGATAATCACAATGGTAGATTATGCAAAGGTGGCCAAGCTCACGGCACAACTAGTTCCTCTGTTTTCGGGTGAAAATACCCCACAGCTAGGTCGTGAGCTACAAACATTTATTGGCTGTTGCAAACAGGCCTTACACTGTTTAAGTGAGGAAGAAAAACCAGCCTTCCTACATATCTTGCCCACAAGACTTCGTGGCGATGCTTATCAGCTGTTTGCTTCGGACGTTCCAACTACTTTTAGTGAGGTGGAGGAACGTCTGAACAGAACCTATTTACCACGAGAATCGTACCAAGAGTTGGTCAACAAATTGATCACAATGAGGCAAAACCCGTTGGAAACTCTCACTGCCTTCACAACAAGAGTGAAGCAGTTGCTGATGCTTTGCAATGAGGCAGCGGTACTGAAGTACGGAGCAACGGCAGCCCCAGCTGTGAAGACACAGTTGACGGACTTCGCCAAGAATGCCCTCAAAAGTGGAGTGAACAATCCCCACCTATGCCAGTACCTCCTCACTCTGGTAGAAAATGATCTAGAGCAGCTGATACAAAAGGCTTTAGACATGGAAAAGTTACAAGCAGGCACAGTTTTCGTCCAAACGCCGCTAACGCAGCAGCCATATCCAATGGCACCAATAGACCCAAGTCTTCGAGTTCGAGCTCTTAGCCGAACACCTTACAATCAAGCACCACAGCCACCCATGTATGCATCACCACCATACGTTCATGCTCAACCACTACGCCCGCCGTTTCCACGAAGGGAATCTAGACAACCGGATACACAGAATCTGGTACAAAACATCACCTGTAATTTCTGCCAGAAGCGGGGACACACCTACACGGAGTGTTTAAAACGCAAAAACACCCCCTTCTGCTCTAACTGTAGAAGTTACGGGCATGACATTCGCGACTGTCGAAATAACCAAACACAGTCTGCAAATCGTTTCACAAGAGGATCGCCTAGCAATCCCCCACAGTCCGACCCAAGCAATACAAGAGGCCCCAGAGTCTTTAATATAAGACAAAAATGTGATTTTTGTGGGCGCCGCGGACACAAGATCGACGAATGTCGACAAAAGCAAAAATGGGAGGATAAAAAACAGGGAAACGACAAAGAGTCGACCCAAAACTCCCCGGCTCGACTATAAACCCTACCAGCAATAAAAAAAGGGTCTTCTCAGCCGCCCGACTTCAGTGTGCCCACCGCCAGACTCCCTCTAGACATAAGTCTAAATGGTCAGGTCCAGCTAATAGTGGACACCAGCGCTGAGATCAGTATAATTAAGAAAAAAGCTCTCAAATCTCGCGAGCTAATAAACCCCAACAATAAACTAACGCTTCAAAGCCCCTTTGGCACCGGAAAAACCTTAGGAAGTTGCCAAGGAAACTTCATGCTAAAAAGTAACTTACCTTGCAACTTTCAGGTGGTAAAAAACATCCCAGGTATTTCTGACGACGGCTTACTAGGAAATGATTTCCTAGCCAAAAACTGTAATGTTGGGGGACCCAGCAAAGTTCTGCGATTTCTCCGCACGGAAATCAATCCAGAAGAGTTTGCTGTTCCATTAGAAACCGCATCGGACAACACGTGTTCATAAAACACAGCCAACCAGGAGACACTACTGGTAGAAGATATTAAACCCGACGGGGATACACCTTCTACCCGAAGTGTTCTCAAAGCTTCTCAGGCAGAAGAAGTGGGCTGTGACTTACAAGAACGCGATAAGGGTGACTTGATTACCAAAGATCCGGCCTGTAAGACTGGACAGCATCAGGTGAATTTGAATGAACCTGTGTGCGTCCCAGCAAGGTCTCAGATCGTAGTCAAAGTTCCGTTGCAGTTGCAAGAAGAAATGCTCAGTCTGTCGAAATAAATAGACGACGGAGTCTTCTTAGCAAACAGCTTACTCTCAGCTGGGTTAAAGGCAGTCGCTATAGGAATCCTCAACACACGCAGTACACAAGTAGTTTTAAACAGCGTGAACCTAAATCTGGTTCCCATTAAAGACTACACTGTCGTCCCCATCAAACGAGAGCCAGACAAAAATATTACAACAGCCCATCCTTTGAATCCCATGAGTCGAAATGACGGCGATGGTGAGCATCAAAATATAATTAGATCTAAGATTAAGAAAATAGGGCATAAGAGCCCCAGTCAACTAAGCAGTCATAAGAGACTGCTCCAAGACGCTTGCGGGTCCCTCCTGAAAACCCCAACGTCAGGCGCTGGCCAGCATACAAAAGGTCTGCCGTTAGCAACTCCCGCAGATCCACCTGGCCCAGCGCCTCTCATATATAAAACAAGTAGGTTAAGAGGTAAAATCAGTAATATAAAATCATTAAAGAAGACTAGATTTAAGAATAATAAAAATAGGGCAAGAAGCGCTGAACAGACGGCCACCCTACAACACATAAAATACTTGTTCCCAAACGATGTCGAGCAAGAAGACACCAGTATTCATCCCCGCCTCACCAGATTAGAGCAAGAACTCAGTCTGGATGAAACTTTAAATTTTGAGGAAAAAGCCTCAATAACAAATCTCTGTTACGAATATGATGACATATTCTTTTTAAAAGGTGACAGGCTTACACATACCAATGCCATCACCCATGACATCCCTCTGGTGCAAGACCAAGCACCCATTAACCAAAAGATGTACCGGTTACCAGAGACACAGCGAAATGTAATAAATGAGCAACTCAGAGAAATGCTTGACAACGACATTGTCCAGCCCAGCAAAAGCCCATGGAACTCACCACTGCTAGTCGTCCCCAAAAAAGCGGGACCAGACGGTGAGAAAAGGTGGCGCGTCGTCGTTGATTTCCGCAAGTTGAATGAAAAAACGATTGGCGACGCCTTCCCTCTACCTCGGATTGAGGATATCCTCGATCAACTGGGCCATTCAAGATACTTCACCACCCTAGACCTAGCCAATGGCTATCACCAGGTACTCGTCGATCCGAAAGATCGAGCAAAAACGGCTTTTAGTACCAACTACGGGCATTATGAATTCAAACGTATGCCGTTCGGGCTCAAAGGAGCCCCGGCCACATTTCAGCGTTTAATGAATTTCATATTAACTGGCCTACAAGGCCTAGAATGTTTCGTCTACTTAGATGACATCGTCATCTATGGAAAAAGTCTGGCAGACCACAACGAAAAGCTTCGAAAAGTCTTTGACAGGTTAAGAGAAAATAACCTGAAACTTCAACCTGAGAAATGTCAATTTCTCAGGCGGGAGGTAGTGTATTTAGGACACAAATGTTCTAACCAAGGAGCACTACCTGACCCTAGCAAAACGGCATGCGTCCAAACTTTCCCCATCCCTAAGACAGTAAGGCAAGTACAATCATTTTTGGGCCTTGCCAATTACTACAGAAAATTCATACCCGATTTTTCGAAAACAGTACGTCCACTAACAAACTTACTCCGAAAGGATGTAAAGTTTAAATGGACTGAGAAATGCCAAGAGGCATTTCAAAGCATTAAGAACGCTTTAATTTCCCCTCCACTCTTAATATATCCCGATTTTTCGAAACCCTTTAACCTTACCACCGACGCCAGCAGCGAGGCTCTTGGAGCAGTTCTCTCTCAAGGAGAGGTAGGAAGTGACCAGCCAATTGCCTACGCCAGCCGTACCCTGAACAAAGCCGAACGTAACTATTCCACGATTGAGAAAGAGTTACTGGCTATAGTTTGGGCGACTAAAAATTTCAGGTGTTATCTGCAAGGCCGAGAGTTCACGGTCTATACAGATCACAAACCACTCAAGGGAGTCTTCAATGTTAAGGACCCCACATCCCGTCTGGTGAGATTTCACCATAAACTTTCCGAGTTCAATTATAAAATTGAATATAAGCCCGGAAAGTACAACACGAATGCCGACGCTTTAAGCCGCATTCCACGAGATAATAACAAAGCCAAGGAAACTACAACCTTCACGGTAGAAGCTATAGTCCACCACCAAATGGACTCGGACATAGAGGAGGAAAAACACTCATCGGACCTTAAGGAGTGTCTGCAATGCAATGCAGTAACAAGAGCCCAGACACGAAACATTCAGGAAAGTGGAACAAATCCAGACAGCCAGGCCAAACTAATAGAACAAGAAGAACAAACTCATCATCCAGAAGAGACCGCAAACCATGACAGTCCACCTAGTACCAATCCACCAATTATAGACGAAGCTCGTCCACCTGAAGTAATCACAAGCCCAGAGGAGATTCAATTAATCTTAAAAGATTATCATGATTCTCTCTTTGGCGGCCATCAGGGAGTGATAAAAACCTACAAACGGATTCGAAGAAAGTACTGGTGGAGGCACATGCTTAGTGACATCAAAAAGCACATTAAGCGGTGTGCCAAATGTCAAACCATGAAGGCTTCACCACAGTATAAAATGCCAATGGTGATTACAGACATAGCTGAACAACCATTCGACAAAATCTATCTAGATATAGTCGGCCCACTAGAGGAAACTGAATCTGGAAACAAATATATATTAACGTTTCAGGATAACCTCACGAAGTTCGTAGATTGGTATGCCATACCAAATGGAGAAGCTATAACGGTAGCGCAAGTTTTCTTCGACGAAATCGTCACGCGCTACCGCATTCCCAAAAGAATAGTCACCGATCAGGGAAGTAATTTCCTGAGTGACCTATTCAAAAAGGTATGCAAACTACTCAGGATAAATAAGCTGCAAACCTCAGCTTATCATCCCCAATCAAATGGAGCACTCGAACGTGCACATAGACCGTTGATTGAATATCTACGAACTATAGTGGACGAAAATCCCAGGTCATGGGATAGTTATCTGCGAACCGCTGCTTTCGTGTACAACAACAGTGTACACGAAGGGACAAAATTAACTCCCATGGACTGCCTCTACGGCTTTACAGCGGACGATCCGTCCAACTTAAGGCGAGACCCCGAACCCGTGTATAACCACGAGAGCTACTACCATATTCTCAGGTATAAGCTTCAAAAGTCTTACGCCATGGCACGGAAAAACCTTCTGATGAGTAAACAACGCTCGAAAAATTACTATGACAAAGCTGTACGTCCCCTGACATTTCACAGAGGAGACAAGGTTCTACTCAAGAGCGAGAGTCGTAAACATAAGCTCTCCCAGATTTGGGTAGGACCCTACACGGTAACCGGTATCCCTAGTACTGTAAACACCACAATAAAAATTCGTAAACGAGAGGTCACGGTACATAACAACCGTTTAAAACCTTTCTACGAATAACATGGTGCCAATATAATTTAAGTAATTCAAAGACACATATATAATAGCATGTAAGCTATAAAGTCAAATAAAAACCCATTTTAATACCCTATCCTATCCTCTCCTAGATAACAATGCAGTCCATCATTTTCCACGGACTATTCCTGCTCATAATAGGAGCCCTCGCGGAGGAACCTTACTCTATAACGCCCCTAAATAATACGGGAGTACTATTTGAGGATCTTGGATGCCTATCAGTTTACCACGACACTTGGAGCATCATCACTGAGTTAGATCTGGCCGAGTTGGAAAATCAGACGCGACTAGCAGAACGAGCGGAACACTACATACACCAATTGTGTGGAAATGGGTCTTCTATACAGGACCTTTGTACGCTACAGACAAAACATATACACGCCCTAATGGAAAATATCAATAGGCGTACCAGTGTTATTAGGGAAGCTGTGCCCAAATCGCGCAAGCCCCGATCCATCTTCGATGGAATTGGAAATGCGATGCATTATCTTTTCGGTACCATGGATAGTGGAAACGAACAAGAGGTGTACAGCCGACTAAGCGAATTAGAGGTAAATACTCAAACCTTAGCTGATCTGGAAAAACAACAGATCAGCGTAATAAAAACCACATTTGAACAAATTCAGAAACCCCTATCTTCCCTGTCTGAACGACAGCGTCAGATAACCAACCAGATTAACAATCTGAGGAATACAACAGACGAATTGATAGCCCACCAAATAAGACAAGAAATTGTCTCTAGTCTGACACTACAAATGATAGAGTTGGAATTTAGACAACAAGCTCTACTGGACATAATAGTGTCCAGTAGAAATAATCAAATTCATCCACTTTTAATTTCCCCAAATCATTTGCTAGAGATTTATCACAAATCTCACTCCACTTGTCCCAATCTACAGGACTGTTTGTCAGTTCTGTATCAAACAGCAGATGTTAAGACACATTTGCTGCAGGACAAATTAGTTATCCGAGTCAAACTTCCCATATTTAATATTCCCAAGATGAAAATCCAACAGATTAGATGTTTTCCCATACGGCTGGATTCAGACCACTCAATAATACCTGATATCGAATTTTCCCATGTGGCAAGTCAAATACAGACCCAGGAATTTCTGCTGTTGAAGCCAGAAAACCTGAGATCTTTCAAAAAAATTTCAAAGGGAATCAATGAAGATACGTGGGTAGGTAAGCTGAACACACCACTCACCAAGGCTACAAAAACAGATGAATGTGTTATTAAACTTTTATTCAACCCGCTGGGCGAACGCCCACAGTGTAGCATCAGAGCTCAAATTCCCCCAAGAGATACAATAATTAAGCTCAATAGACCAAATTCGTGGCTGTACTCCTTAACCGAAACCACTATAGTACATATAACTTGTACTCAACAGTTACTCACTCATCGTCTCGCAGGACAAGGAATCATGACAGTCAACGAACCATGTTCCTTGCAAATAGGGTCTCACACTCTGTATTACGAAGCAGAAAATCTACATCCGCTAAAAGTTTTCCAACCAACCTACTTCCCAGGCACAAACGAAACGCAAGAGGAATTGGCAGAATATATGTCCAAGATATCCGCTCCTAAAAACCTTGATAAACAACCAACGTTACTCCTCGGAGATGATACAAACCAACGTATCCACCTAGATACAAAATCTCTAGACGAAATCCGTACCAAAGTGAACAGCATCCACTTTGGACCAAAGGCCAAGATTCCTCATATACTCTCTATTACATCCCTATCAATGACAGGACTCTTGTTGCTACTTATATCAGTGGTGGCATTAGCAAAATATATCGTCCCGGCATTCATGGCATGGGTTGCTAAACGCAGACAACAGCCTACAGCTGAAAACGTTCCCATGGAACCGGTTTACGCAACACCCAAAGAAAAGTTAAAACGGGCTCAAAGTCTCCCCAGAGCGAGATCTATACAAGTAGTATAATCAAAAAGATCTATACTCGTTGGTTGGCCCCGTCTTATTCTTTTGTTGCTGGCTTAGTACCCTTTCACTACACTGGTCTTAGATATAAGCTGAAATAATTTATAGCAAATAAGAAATAAAGCAACCAGATAAAATTAATATTATATACGAATAAACTCTATTTAGTAGTACCTACGAACCCAAAATTTATAAACGTAAGTAGTACTTAGTAAAGCAGAAATAATAAATTAAATAAGCTAAAAAAATAAGGTAATAAATAGAAGAAAGAAAGGCATAAGATAATAGAATTAAAAACCAAAAACATAACCGAAGATTATTTACACAAGAATAATAATAATAAAAGTAATAAGTAAATAATATTTAGTAACATTAAGTATTACATAGAAATAGCTAGCTAGTCAAATATAGACATAAATACAGAAAATAGAAATGTAACGAAATAGCGACTTAAATTAGTAGAAAAAATAAGAAAAGATTTTTTTTTAACGACATTAGATATAGCAGAAATTCTATATATATTCCCATAAGAAATACATATTATATATATAGGTATATTGCTGTAAAAACTCAACCGAAAACCGACCAAAACCGAGGCACCAAAAACACACCAACAACAACTTCCCCTGAGAATTATTCCTCTTCAAAGAATAATTCTCTTTTACATTAGTAGAAAGATAGAATAAGAAGTTAACAAATAAGACACTAACTAGGATAGCAAAATCAAACTAATACGGCTAACAAACATTAAGAATAAATACCAAAATAAACAGTACTTTCTTAAAAACGCCCAGTATAGAGTAGCAAGGAAATATAACTCCCTAGAATTCCATACATAACCTAGAATAAATAGATAACGTAGGATACTTAAACAACGTAGAAATAATCATGCAACGTAGAGTAAGTAAATATTTAGACTCCAGTATAAGATAACTCTAACAACAAATTATAATCCGCCATCACAGAAACCGACAGACGAGAAAACACAACTCCCTGCCCAGAGCCCCTTGAACCATTTTCGCCAACCCAAATATTAGCAAAACCTGGAAAACAACCAAAACAACAAAAAATAAATAAATAGAGTACATAAAACTTTATTAGAGAAAAAAAAATATACAAATATTATATTAATAGCCGAAAATTAACACAATTTAAAATCACCAGAAATTTAGAAGAAAAAAAAAAACAAATGCTCTTAAAGCTAGAATTAAAAAAAATTTAGCGGAGACTCTTGGGAGATGTCCCGGACCATCCACGAACCTGAAAAAAAAAAAAAAAAAAAATAAATAAATTTTGTTTTAGAATCTCATCTGGAGATAACTTACATGAAGTAGCCTTCATACATTTAGGGCTGGTCGACTCCTAGGCCGGTCCGCACTAGGCATACCAGTCCTCCTGGGCATGACTAGGTCCCTCTCCAGGCAGATCCCAGTTCTCCTGGGCGGGAACGGACGAAACATCCCAGGTCTCCTCAGAGGCGAGACTCGGTGCTGCACCCGGGAGATCCAATTCGGATCAGGAAGAACCGACCCAGGTCGTCACATCGTGCACCAAGTAGTTGGGGTGCATCCTGCAATGAGGGCAGGCACACCATCCGACCTCTCCGGATAGCACCAAAGTCGCTCCTAGAAGAAGATTTGTGAAATTAACAAGAAAATTAATTATTGGAATCTAAAAACTCACCCATAGCTACCCAGGAACTCCCACCATGGGGCCACAGGCATAGCTCCACCCGATGAAAAGTGTCCGCCTCGGCCGGAGCACCCCAGATGCACACGTCTGGACGACCATCCCGCCGCAGCAGCAGACGGATGAGCCCACGCCACCGGGGGGCCACGCTCTGCACGAAAAGGGCCAGTACCCTCATGCAATTGGGTACGGGGCTGGTATACGGCGCACGTGGAGAGATTACCTCGCAGAATTCCATTGCTAACAAAACTGTGAAGATAATCTCAGAAACCGCCCCATATAAAGGGCAAAACCCCTAACGTTAACAAAAATTATCTGTGTAAGCCACTTATCTTGGTGAATCCCACGCCATTTCGGCAGCAAAAATATTTCTTCTTATTTCTTATTTACCGATCTCCTTTCAGAACACACAATCTTAGTTTTTCTTAATCAAACGACACGAATTGCAATTTGTGCATTATGTATGTAGACAGCTACAAGTACACAAACCTCACAAATTTTTTTTTCTCTCTTTTCTAAGCCGGTACAAGATGCATTCCAATATCTCATACCAACTCTACGTGCACCAGGAATTTTTTTTTATTTATTTTTAAGGCAGATATCAAATTCATCTCAACTTATAAACGTATAAACACCCCATACAGAATCTACACCCACACAGTTTTTTCGAGAATTATTCCTCTTCAAAGAATAATTCTCTTTTTCACGGGGGGAAGGAATGTTATATATAAAAACATATGTACCATATGTACATATATGTATAAATATGTAGACATATAAAACCTTAGGACCTAATAGGTAAATATATATCTGAAAAACCTAGAGTTGGGTATTTAAAAAAGAAAATCATAAATCATAAATTCCAATAAACTAATCATGCACAAAACATGATTAGTTTATCTCCCAAAAAGGGTGAAGAAAATTGCATCAGCAATTTTCTTCACATTCCACACAACTCATAAAATTTTTCCCATAAAACGACTTGGGAAAAACAAAAGTTTCAGCTTACACCCCAAGTCGTTTTACTTAAAAATTTCCACGACAAATTTTGCCTTCAGCAAAATTTGTCATTTCAACAATTTAATTAAAAAAGAAATCAAAAAAGCAAATCGTACCTTCAGTACGATTTGTCGCGAAAAATACAATATGTATGTACATACGTACATACATATTACGAAAAAAGCTTTCGCAATAAGAAACGCGCGCAGCATAAATGCATTGTATGTATATGCGCGTCGCGATTTCAAACGATGGCTGATGTTTTAAAAAGTGTAAGATTACATTTTTGAAACCATCGTTCGTCGCGATAATTCTGGGCAGGTTTAAACATGCCCAGCGTAAAATAATTTTCTCGGGATAGGAATGCTAATTAAGCATTTTCCTATCCTGAACGAAGAGACTTACGATTGAAAAATCTAAGTCTCGGGACAGTCGGTTTTTAGATTTGGTTGATAGTTGTACGTCGTGAGTTGGCTAGTAAAATAGAAGTGATTGTAATTAGTTCAATTGCAATACCAGTAAGAGTGTAATTGTAAAAATAGAAGTGATTGTAATTAGTTCAATTGCAATACCAGTAAGAGTGTAATTGTAAAAATAGAAGTGATTGTAATTAGTTCAATTGCAATACCAGTAAGAGTGTAATTGTAAAATAGGAGTGATTGTAATTAGTTCAATTGCAATACCAGTAAGAGTATAATTGTTTGATTACATGTAATGTTAAAATAAAAGTGTATCTACTGTTTGGATATAACCTAGTGCCTATTAAGTGGTGAGTCAAAACACCCCAATATATATATAAAAATATACAACACATCGGTGCAGCTTGGTTTTCTGCCTGCTGCAGACGCTTGAAAATAGATCAAACTGATCTCTTCTCATATAAACTCATAATAAATTCTGGGTGTGAATTTTATGAGGAAAAAACACTCCTATACAAGCCAAGGAGGAAAAATAAATAACAAGATTACTGTTTTGGACTTTTTTCCGGGTTACACTTAATTTTGTTCAAGAAAGAATTTTTTGGGATTCTCCGGTATATAGCAAAAGCTCAAAAATGTTCTAATTTGTTATTTCATCACACAACCCATTAATTTTTGGTGACAAGTTTCAAGTCTTGGTTTGACTCATCAACAGGTCCCAAATAGCGAAATTGGGTGATTTGAAAAACAAATGAAAAAAATGAAAAAAAGAAGAAAGAAATGAAAAGTTGGAGAAAAAATGAAAAAACAAATTTTTTATTTATTAAAAAAATTTAAATTTTTTTTAAAGAAACAGATTCATTCGAAGCGAATCGAACTTGTATACGCCACGCAGTGGGCTGAAAAATAAAGAAGAAAAGGTAGAAGAAGAAGCGTTTCGTGTCAGCAGAAAGCCTTACACTCATCTGTGCAGCTTGGTTTTCTGCCTCCTGCAGACGAAAGAAAATAGATCAAACTGATCTCTTCTCATATAAACTCAGATTAATTCTGGGTGTGAATTATATGAGGAAAAAACACTCCTATACAAGCCCAGGAGGAAAAATAAATAAAAAGATTACACTTTTGGACTTTTACCGGGTTACACTTAATTTTGTTCAAGAAAGAAGTTTTTGGGATTCTCCGGTATATAGCAAAAGCTAAAAACTGTTCTAATTTGTTATTTTATCACTCAACCCAGTAATTTTTGGTGACAAGTTTCAAGTCTTCGTTTGACTCATCAACAGGTCCCAAATAGCGAAGTTGGGTGATTTGAAAAACACATGAAAAAAATGAAAAAAAGAAGAAAGAAATGAAAAGTTGGAGAAAAATAGAAAAAACAATTTTTTTATTTATTAAAAAAATTAAAAATTTTTTTAAAGAAACAGATTCATTCGAAACGAATCGAACCTGTATACGCCACGCAGTGGGCTGAAAAATAAAGAAGAAAAGGTAGAAGAAGAAGCGTTTCGTGTCAGCAGAAAGCGTTACACTCATCTGTGCAGCTTGGTTTTCTACCTCCTGCAGATGCTCGAAAACAGATCAAACTGATCTCTTCTCATATAAACTCAGAATAAATTCTGGGTGTGAATTATATGAGGAAAAACACTCCTATACAAGCCCAGGAGGAAAAATAAATAAAAAGATTACTCTTTTGGACTTTTACCGGGTTACACTTAATTTTGTTCAAGAAAGAATTTTTTGGGATTCTCCGGTATATAGCAAAAGCTCAAAAATGTTCTAATTTGTTATTTCATCACACAACCCATTAATTTTTGGTGACAAGTTTCAAGTCTTGGTTTAACTCATCGACAGGTCCCAAATAGCGAAATTGGGTGATTTGGAAAAGAAATGAAAAAAATGAAAAAAAGAAAAAAGAAATGAAAAGTTTGAGAAAAATAGAAAAAAAACATTCCTTTAATTTATTAAAAAAAATTAATTTTTTTTTTAAAGAAACAGATTCTTGCGAAGCGAATAGAACCTGTATACGCCACGCAGTAGGCTGAAAAATAAAGAAGAAAAGGTAGAAGAAGAAGCGTTTCATGTCAGCAAAAAATCTTACACTCATCGGTGCAGCTTGGTTTTCTGCCTGCTGCAGACGCTTGAAAATAGATCAAACTGATCTCTTCTCATATAAACTCATAATAAATTCTGGGTGTGAATTTTATGAGGAAAAAACACTCCTATACAAGCCAAGGAGGAAAAATAAATAACAAGATTACTCTTTTGGACTTTTTTCCGGGTTACACTTAATTTTGTTCAAGAAAGAAGTTTTTGGGATTCTCCGGTATATAGCAAAAGCTAAAAAATGTTCTAATTTGTTATTTTATCACTCAACCCAGTAATTTTTGGTGACAAGTTTCAAGTCTTCGTTTGACTCATCAACAGGTCCCAAATAGCGAAATTGGGTGATTTGAAAAACAAATGAAAAAAATGAAAAAAAGAAGAAAGAAATGAAAAGTTGGAGAAAAATAAAAAAAACAAATTTTTTATTTATTAAAAAAATTTAAATTTTTTTTAAAGAAACAGATTCATTCGAAGCGAATCGAACCTGTATACGCCACGCAGTGGGCTGAAAAATAAAGAAGAAAAGGTAGAAGAAGAAGCGTTTCGTGTCAGCAGAAAGCCTTACACTCATCTGTGCAGCTTGGTTTTCTGCCTCCTGCAGACGAAAGAAAATAGATCAAACTGATCTCTTCTCATATAAACTCAGATAAATTCTGGGTGTGAATCATATGAGGAAAAAACACTCCTATACAAGCCCAGGAGGAAAAATAAATAAAAAGATTACACTTTTGGACTTTTACCGGGTTACACTTAATTTTGTTCAAGAAAGAAGTTTTTGGGATTCTCCGGTATATAGCAAAAGCTAAAAAATGTTCTAATTTGTTATTTTATCACTCAACCCAGTAATTTTTGGTGACAAGTTTCAAGTCTTCGTTTGACTCATCAACAGGTCCCAAATAGCGAAATTGGGTGATTTGAAAAACAAATGAAAAAAATGAAAAAAAGAAGAAAGAAATGAAAAGTTGGAGAAAAATAAAAAAAACAATTTTTTTGTTTATTAAAAAAATTTAAAAATTTTTTAAAGAAACAGATTCATTCGAAGCGAATCGAACCTGTATACGCCACGCAGTGGGCTGAAAAATAAAGAAGAAAAGGTAGAAGAAGAAGCGTTTCGTGTCAGCAGAAAGCGTTACACTCATCTGTGCAGCTTGGTTTTCTACCTCCTGCAGATGCTCGAAAATAGATCAAACTGATCTCTTCTCATATGAACTCAGAATAAATTCTGGGTGTGAATTATATGAGGAAAAACACTCCTATACAAGCCCAGGAGGAAAAATAAATAAAAAGATTACTCTTTTGGACTTTTACCGGGTTACACTTAATTTTGTTCAAGAAAGAATTTTTTGGGATTCTCCGGTATATAGCAAAAGCTCAAAAATGTTCTAATTTGTTATTTCATCACACAACCCATTAATTTTTGGTGACAAGTTTCAAGTCTTCGTTTGACTCATCAACAGGTCCCAAATAGCGAAATTGGGTGATTTGAAAAACAAATGAAAAAATGGAAAAAAGAAGAAAGAAATGAAAAGTTTGAGAAAAATAAAAAAACAATTTTCTTATTTATTAAAAAAATATAAATTTTTTTTTAAAGAAACAGATTCATTCGAAGCGAATCGAACCTGTATACGCCACGCAGTGGGCTGAAAAAGAAAGAAGAAAAGGTAGAAAAAGAAGCGTTTTGTGTCAGCAGAAAACATTAAACTCATGGGTGCAGCTTGTTTTTCTGCCTGCTGCAGACGCTTGAAAATAGATCAAACTGATCTCTTCTCGTATAAACTGAGAATAAATTCTGGGTGTGAATTATATGAGGAAAAAATACTCCTATACAAGCCCAGGAGGAAAAATAAATAAAAAGATTACTCATTTGGATTTTTTACCGGGTTACACTTAATTTTGTTCAAGAAAGAATTTTTTGGGATTCTCCGGTATATAGCAAAAGTTAAAAAATGTTCTAATTTGTTATTTCATCACACAACCCATTAATTTTTGGTGACAAGTTTCAATTCTTGGTTTGACTCATCAACAGGTCCCAAATAGCGGAATTGGGTGATTTGAAAAACAAATGAAAAAAATGAAAAAAAGAAGAAAGATATGAAAAGTTGGAGAAAAATAGAAAAAACAAATTTTTTATTTGTTAAAAAATTTTTTAATTTTTTTTAAAGAAATAGATTCATTCGAAGCGAATCGAACCTGTATACGCCACGCAGTGGGCTGAAAAATAAAGAAGAAAAGGTAGAAGAAGAAGCGTTTCGTGTCAGCAGAAAGCCTTACACTCATCGGTGCACCTTGGTTTTCTGCCTCCTGCAGACGCTTGAAAATAGATCAAACTGATCTCTTTTCATATAAACTCAGAATAAATTCTGGGTGTGAATTATATGAGGAAAAAACACTCCTATACAAGGCCAGGAGGAAAAATAAATAAAAATATTACTCTTTTGGACTTTTCACCGGGTTACACTTAATTTTGTTCAAGAAAGAATTTTTTGGGATTCTCCGGTATATAGCAAAAGCTCAAAAATGTTCTAATTTGTTATTTCATCACACAACCCATTAATTTTTGGTGACAAGTTTCAAGTCTTCGTTTGACTCACCAACAGGTCCCAAATAGCAAAATTGGGTGATTTGAAAAACAAATGAAAAAATGGGAAAAAGAAGAAAGAAATGAAAAGTTTGAGAAAAATAAAAAAAACAATTTTCTTATTTATTAAAAAAATATAATTTTTTTTTTAAAGAAACAGATTCACTCGAAGCGAATCGAACCTGTATACGCCACGCAGTGGGCTGAAAAAGAAAGAAGAATAGGTAGAAGAAGAAGCGTTTCGTGTCAGCAGAAAACATTACACTCATCGGTGCAGCTTGGTTTTCTGCCAGCTGCAGACGCTTGAAAATAGACCAAACTGATCTCTTCTCATATAAACTCAGAATAAATTCTGGGTGTGAATTATATGAGGAAAAAACACTCCTATACAAGCCCAGGAGGAAAAATAAATAAAAATATTACTCTTTTGGACTTTTTACCGGGTTACACTTAATTTTGTTCAAGAAGGAATTTTTTGGGATTCTCCGGTATATAGCAAAAGCTCAAAAATGTTCTAATTTGTTATTTCATCACACAACCCATTAATTTTTGGTGACAAGTTTCAAGTCTTCGTTTGACTCATCAACAGGTCCCAAATAGCGAAATTGGGTAATTTGAAAAACAAATGAAAAAAATGGAAAAAAGAAGAAAGAAATGAAAAGTTTGAGAAAAATAAAAAAAAACAATTTTCTTATTTATTAAAGTAATTTAAATTTTTTTTTTAACGAAACAGATTCATTCGAAGCGAATCGAACCTGTATACGCCACGCAGTGGGCTGAAATATAAAGAAGAAAAGGTAGAAGAAGAAGCGTTTCGTGTCACCAGAAAGCCTTACACTCATCGGTGCAGCTTGGTTTTCTGCCTCCTGGAGACGCTTGAAAATATATCAAACTGATCTCTTCTCATATAAACTCAGAATAAATTCTGGGTGTGAATTATATGAGGAAAAAACACTCCTATACAAGCCCAGGAGGAAAAATAAATAAAAAGATTACTCTTTTGGACTTTTTACCGGGTAACACTTAATTTTGTTCTAGAAAGAATTTTTTGGGATTCTCCTGTATATAGCAAAAGCTAAAAATGTTCTAATTTGTTATTTCATCACACAACCCATTAATTTTTGGTGACAAGTTTAAGTCTTGTTTTGACTCATCAACAGGTCCCAATAGCGAAATTGGGTGATTTGAAAAACAAATGAAAAAAAGAAAAAACAAATGAAAAGTTTGAGAAAAATAGAAAAAAAACATTCCTTTAATTTATTAAAAAAAATTTAAATTTTTTTTAAAGAAACAGATTCATTCGAAGCGAATCGGACCTGTATAGGCCTCGCAGTAGGCTGAAAAATAAAGAAGAAAAGGTAGAAGAAGAAGCGTTTCATGTTAGCAGAAAACCTTACACTCATCGGTGCAGCTTGGTTTTCTGCCTGCTGCAGACGCTTGAAAATAGATCAAACTTATCTCTTCTCATGTAAACTCAGAATAAATTCTGGGTGTGAATTTTATGAGGAAAAAACACTCCTAAACAAGCCAAGGAGGAAAAATAAATAAAAAGATTACTCTTTTGGACTTTTTACCGGGTTGCAATTAATTTTGTTCAAGAAAGAAGTTTTTGGGATTCTCCGGTATATAGCAAAAGCTAAAAAATGTTCTAATTTGTTATTTCATCACACAACCCATTAACTTTTGGTGAGAAATTTCAAGTCTTGGTTTGACTCATCAACAGGTCCCAAATAGCGAAATTGCGTGATTTGAAAAACAAATGAAAAAAATGTAAAGAAGAAGAAAGAAATGAAAAGTTTGAGAAAAATAAAAAAAACAATTTTTTTAATTATTAAAAAAAATTAAATTTTTTTTTTAAAGAAACAGATTCATTCGAAGCGAATCGAACCTGTATACGCCCCGCAGTAGGCTGAAAAATAAAGAAGAAAAGGTAGAAGAAGAAGCGTTTCATGTCAGCAGAAAACCTTACACTCATCGGTGCAGCTTGGTTTTCTGCCTGCTGCAGACGCTTGAAAATAGATCAAACTGATCTCTTCTCATATAAACTCAGAATAAATTCTGGGTGTGAATTTTATGAGGAAAAAACACTCCTATACAAGCCAAGGAGGAAAAATAAATAAAAAGATTACTCTTTTGGACTTTTTACCGGGTTACACTTAATTTTGTTCAAGAAAGAAGTTTTTGGGATTCTCCGGTATATAGCAAAAGCTAAAAAATGTTCTAATTTGTTTTTTCATCACACAACCCATTAATTTTTGGTTACAAGTTTCAAGTCTTGGTTTGACTCATCAACAGGTCCCAATAGCGAAATTGGGTGATTTGAAAAACAAATGAAAAAAAGAAAAAACGAATGAAAAGTTTGAGAAAAATAGAAAAAAAACATTCCTTTAATTTATTAAAAAAATTTTAAATTTTTTTTAAAGAAACAGATTCATTCGAAGCGAATCGAACCTGTATACGCATCGCAGTAGGCTGAAAAATAAAGAAGAAAAGGTAGAAGAAGAAGCGTTTCATGTCAGAAGAAAACCTTACACTCATCGGTGCAGCTTGGTTTTCTGCCTGCTGCAGACGCTTGAAAATAGATCAAACTTATCTCTTCTCATATAAACTAAGAATAAATTCTGGGTGTCAATTATATGAGGAAAAAACACTCCTATACAAGCCCAGGAGGAAAAAATAAATAAAGGGATTACTGTTTTGGACTTTTTACCGGGTTAGACTTAATTTTGTTCAAGAAAGAATTTTTTGGGATTCTCCGGTATATATGTAGCTAAAGCTAAAATATGTTCTAATTTGTTATTTTATCAATCAAGCCATTAATTTTTGGTGACAAGTTTCAAGTCTTCGTTTGACTCATCAACAGGTCCCAAATAGCGAAGTTGGGTGATTTGAAAAACACATGAAAAAAATGAAAAAAAGAAGAAAGAAATGAAAAGTTGGAGAAAAATAGAAAAAACAATTTTTTTATTTATTAAAAAAATTAAAATTTTTTTTAAAGAAACAGATTCATTCGAAACGAATCGAACCTGTATACGCCACGCAGTGGGCTGAAAAATAAAGAAGAAAAGGTAGAAGAAGAAGCGTTTCATGTCAGAAGAAAACCTTACACTCATCGGTGCAGCTTGGTTTTCTGCCTGCTGCAGACGCTTGAAAATAGATCAAACTGATCTCTTCTCATATAAACTCATAATAAATTCTGGGTGTGAATTTTATGAGGAAAAAACACTCCTATACAAGCCCAGGAGGAAAAATAAATAAAAAGATTACTCTTTTGGACTTTTTACCGGGTTACACTTAATTTTGTTCAAGAAAGAATTTTTTGGGATTCTCCGGTATATAGCAAAAGCTCAAAAATGTTCTAATTTGTTATTTCATCACACAACCCATTAATTTTTGGTGACAAGTTTCAAGTCTTGGTTTAACTCATCGACAGGTCCCAAATCGCGAAATTGGGTGATTTGAAAAGCAAATGAAAAAATGAAAAAAAGATGAAAGAAATGAAAAGTTGGAGAAAAATAGAAAAAACAAATTTTTTATTTATTAAAAAAATTTAAAATTTTTTTAAAGAAACAGATTCATTCGAAGCGAATCGAACCTGTATACGCCCGCAGTGGGCTGAAAAATAAAGAAGAAAAGGTAGAAGAAGAAGCGTTTCGTGTCAGCAGAAAGCGTTACACTCATCTGTGCAGCTTGGTTTTCTACCTCCTGCAGATGCTCGAAAACAGATCAAACTGATCTCTTCTCATATAAACTCAGAATAAATTCTGGGTGTGAATTATATGAGGAAAAACACTCCTATACAAGCCCAGGAGGAAAAATAAATAAAAAGATTACTCTTTTGGACTTTTACCGGGTTACACTTAATTTTGTTCAAGAAAGAATTTTTTGGGATTCTCCGGTATATAGCAAAAGCTCAAAAATGTTCTAATTTGTTATTTCATCACACAACCCATTAATTTTTGGTGACAAGTTTCAAGTCTTGGTTTAACTCATCGACAGGTCCCAAATAGCGAAATTGGGTGATTTGGAAAAGAAATGAAAAAAATGAAAAAAAGAAAAAAGAAATGAAAAGTTTGAGAAAAATAGAAAAAAAACATTCCTTTAATTTATTAAAAAAAATTAATTTTTTTTTTAAAGAAACAGATTCTTGCGAAGCGAATAGAACCTGTATACGCCACGCAGTAGGCTGAAAAATAAAGAAGAAAAGGTAGAAGAAGAAGCGTTTCATGTCAGCAGAAAATCTTACACTCATCGGTGCAGCTTGGTTTTCTGCCTGCTGCAGACGCTTGAAAATAGATCAAACTGATCTCTTCTCATATAAACTCATAATAAATTCTGGGTGTGAATTTTATGAGGAAAAAACACTCCTATACAAGCCAAGGAGGAAAAATAAATAACAAGATTACTGTTTTGGACTTTTTTCCGGGTTACACTTAATTTTGTTCAAGAAAGAATTTTTTGGGATTCTCCGGTATATAGCAAAAGCTCAAAAATGTTCTAATTTGTTATTTCATCACACAACCCATTAATTTTTGGTGACAAGTTTCAAGTCTTGGTTTGACTCATCAACAGGTCCCAAATAGCGAAATTGGGTGATTTGAAAAACAAATGAAAAAAATGAAAAAAAGAAGAAAGAAATGAAAAGTTGGAGAAAAAATGAAAAAACAAATTTTTTATTTATTAAAAAAATTTAAATTTTTTTTAAAGAAACAGATTCATTCGAAGCGAATCGAACCTGTATACGCCACGCAGTGGGCTGAAAAATAAAGAAGAAAAGGTAGAAGAAGAAGCGTTTCGTGTCAGCAGAAAGCCTTACACTCATCTGTGCAGCTTGGTTTTCTGCCTCCTGCAGACGAAAGAAAATAGATCAAACTGATCTCTTCTCATATAAACTCAGATAAATTCTGGGTGTGAATTATATGAGGAAAAAACACTCCTATACAAGCCCAGGAGGAAAAATAAATAAAAAGATTACACTTTTGGACTTTTACCGGGTTACACTTAATTTTGTTCAAGAAAGAAGTTTTTGGGATTCTCCGGTATATAGCAAAAGCTAAAAACTGTTCTAATTTGTTATTTTATCACTCAACCCAGTAATTTTTGGTGACAAGTTTCAAGTCTTCGTTTGACTCATCAACAGGTCCCAAATAGCGAAGTTGGGTGATTTGAAAAACACATGAAAAAAATGAAAAAAAGAAGAAAGAAATGAAAAGTTGGAGAAAAATAGAAAAAACAATTTTTTTATTTATTAAAAAAATTAAAAATTTTTTTAAAGAAACAGATTCATTCGAAACGAATCGAACCTGTATACGCCACGCAGTGGGCTGAAAAATAAAGAAGAAAAGGTAGAAGAAGAAGCGTTTCGTGTCAGCAGAAAGCCTTACACTCATCTGTGCAGCTTGGTTTTCTGCCTCCTGCAGACGAAAGAAAATAGATCAAACTGATCTCTTCTCATATAAACTCAGATAAATTCTGGGTGTGAATTATATGAGGAAAAAACACTCCTATACAAGCCCAGGAGGAAAAAATAAATAAAGGGATTACTGTTTTGGACTTTTTACCGGGTTACACTTAATTTTGTTCAAGAAAGAATTTTTTGGGATTCTCCGGTATATATGTAGCTAAAGCTAAAATATGTTCTAATTTGTTATTTTATCACTCAAGCCATTAATTTTTGGTGACAAGTTTCAAGTCTTCGTTTGACTCATCAACAGGTCCCAAATAGCGAAGTTGGGTGATTTGAAAAACACATGAAAAAAATGAAAAAAGAAGAAAGAAATGAAAAGTTGGAGAAAAATAGAAAAAACAATTTTTTTATTTATTAAAAAAATTAAAATTTTTTTTAAAGAAACAGATTCATTCGAAACGAATCGAACCTGTATACGCCACGCAGTGGGCTAAAAATAAAGAAGAAAAGGTAGAAGAAGAAGCGTTTCATGTCAGAAGAAAACCTTACACTCATCGGTGCAGCTTGGTATTCTGCCTGCTGCAGACGCTTGAAAATAGATCAAACTGATCTCTTCTCATATAAACTAAGAATAAATTCTGGGTGTGAATTTTGTGAGGAAAAAATACTCCTATACAAGCCAAGGAGGAAAAATAAATAAAAAGATTACTCTTTTGGACTTTTTAACGGGTTACACTTAATTTTGTTCAAGAAAGAAGTTTTTTGGGATTCTCCGGTATATAGCAAAAGCTAAAAAATGTTCTAATTTGTTATTTTATCACTCAACCCAGTAATTTTTGGTGACAAGTTTCAAGTCTTCGTTTGACTCATCAACAGGTCCCAAATAGCGAAATTGGGTGATTTGAAAAACAAATGAAAAAAATGAAAAAAAAGAAAGAAATGAAAAGTTGGAGAAAAATAAAAAAAACAATTTTTTTATTTATTAAAAAAATTTAAAATTTTTTTAAAGAAACAGATTCATTCGAAGCGAATCGAACCTGTATACGCCACGCAGTGGGCTGAAAAATAAAGAAGGAAAGGTAGAAGAAGAAGCGTTTCGTGTCAGCAGAAAGCGTTACACTCATCTGTGCAGCTTGGTTTTCTACCTCCTGCAGATGCTCGAAAACAGATCAAACTGATCTCTTCTCATATAAACTCAGAATAAATTCTGGGTGTGAATTATATGAGGAAAAACACTCCTATACAAGCCCAGGAGGAAAAATAAATAAAAAGATTACTCTTTTGGACTTTTACCGGGTTACACTTAATTTTGTTCAAGAAAGAATTTTTTGGGATTCTCCGGTATATAGCAAAAGCTCAAAAATGTTCTAATTTGTTATTTCATCACACAACCCATTAATTTTTGGTGACAAGTTTCAAGTCTTGGTTTAACTCATCGACAGGTCCCAAATAGCGAAATTGGGTGATTTGGAAAAGAAATGAAAAAAATGAAAAAAAGAAAAAAGAAATGAAAAGTTTGAGAAAAATAGAAAAAAAACATTCCTTTAATTTATTAAAAAAAATTAATTTTTTTTTTAAAGAAACAGATTCTTGCGAAGCGAATAGAACCTGTATACGCCACGCAGTAGGCTGAAAAATAAAGAAGAAAAGGTAGAAGAAGAAGCGTTTCATGTCAGCAGAAAATCTTACACTCATCTGTTATATATAAAAACATATGTACCATATGTACATATATGTATAAATATGTAGACATATAAAACCTTAGGACCTAATAGGTAAATATATATCTGAAAAACCTAGAGTTGGGTATTTAAAAAAGAAAATCATAAATCATAAATTCCAATAAACTAATCATGCACAAAACATGATTAGTTTATCTCCCAAAAAGGGTGAAGAAAATTGCATCAGCAATTTTCTTCACATTCCACACAACTCATAAAATTTTTCCCATAAAACGACTTGGGAAAAACAAAAGTTTCAGCTTACACCCCAAGTCGTTTTACTTAAAAATTTCCACGACAAATTTTGCCTTCAGCAAAATTTGTCATTTCAACAATTTAATTAAAAAAGAAATCAAAAAAGCAAATCGTACCTTCAGTACGATTTGTCGCGAAAAATACAATATGTATGTACATACGTACATACATATTACGAAAAAAGCTTTCGCAGTAAGAAACGCGCGCAGCATAAATGCATTGTATGTATATGCGCGTCGCGATTTCAAACGATGGCTGATGTTTTAAAAAGTGTAAGATTACATTTTTGAAACCATCGTTCGTCGCGATAATTCTGGGCAGGTTTAAACATGCCCAGCGTAAAATAATTTTCTCGGGATAGGAATGCTAATTAAGCATTTTCCTATCCTGAACGAAGAGACTTACGATTGAAAAATCTAAGTCTCGGGACAGTCGGTTTTTAGATTTGGTTGATAGTTGTACGTCGTGAGTTGGCTAGTAAAATAGAAGTGATTGTAATTAGTTCAATTGCAATACCAGTAAGAGTGTAATTGTAAAAATAGAAGTGATTGTAATTAGTTCAATTGCAATACCAGTAAGAGTGTAATTGTAAAAATAGAAGTGATTGTAATTAGTTCAATTGCAATACCAGTAAGAGTGTAATTGTAAAATAGGAGTGATTGTAATTAGTTCAATTGCAATACCAGTAAGAGTATAATTGTTTGATTACATGTAATGTTAAAATAAAAGTGTATCTACTGTTTGGATATAACCTAGTGCCTATTAAGTGGTGAGTCAAAACACCCCAATATATATATAAAAATATACAACAAATTGGCGCAGCCGGTAGGATCAAGGAAGCTTGATCAAGTTAAACGATCGTAAACGCTTGAAAAGCCTTGGTCCTACACGAATCTACGGGGAACCTGTGACACTAGCCACACTATAAGGCCACGTCACCCCCAACGCTCGGGGTAGATCTCATCTATAGGCGCCTCTGCTCCAGGCGAGCAAGCGTTCACCCCAGTGAGTGGAAAAAGAAACGAAATCATCAGGGGACCTGGACTCACTAATAGAAGCTCATTCCCAGCCGAAAAGAAGTCAGGACAACGGACACACATTTAAAACCAACTCCAGAAGGAAGATATCACCGTTCCTGGGTTGAAGGGGATTTCGAAGAAGGCTTTAAGCCCCCCTTTCAACCATATCCAGGGGAAGTAAGTAGGCCTAGGGCCCCCCCAGCAGCAAAAAGAAGCACCGGAAAATTGTAACTTCGTTCCAGGATTGAAAGGGATCTCGAAGTCGGCAAAAGCCCCCCTTTCAATCTCAGCCAAGGGAATTAAGACGGCAGGAGCCCCCCTAGTAGCAAAAGATATTCCAGAAGGGAATACTCCAAGAAGGCTGGAAGCCCCCCTTTTGGACAACGCGGGACGCATATGTCAGGAGAAAGCTCGACACCGGCACCTGAGACAGGCACGAGATTAGACTACATACCTTCATCCGACGCGGAGAAATCCCCAGGTGAAAATCTCCAACACCTCCGGGAAGGTACAGAAAACGCCCAAGAAGACGACCCAGCACAGCAAGAAGCAACAGGAGTTCGCCTTCGAAGCGGCACCGTTTTAACAGGGCCCACAGTTGTATCTAAAGTAAGTCTAGATAAATTTTTAGATAAGTTATTAGAGAAGGCACGTGAATCCGATAAGCTCACTGTCACGCACTGCGACGCACTTGACCACAGATTAAGTCAAGGCAGAGAGCAGAGGCTGACGCAAATCGAAAAATTCAAAAAAGAAACAGAGCGATTCAAACAGGAGCTTATCGAATTCGCCGGGCTTTCGCGTTCTTTAGGTATAGATAAGACCACAGCCAGTGTAGTTGTAAGTGCTGATAGTGATACTAGTGTCAGTGATATTAGTGGTGACCAAACAACCGCAGAAAATCCCCTTAGTGGCTGGCTAGAAGTATCCTTCACGGATTCTAGTCCAGAAACCAGCCCTGAAACTCGTCAAAGCACCAGTAGACTACCCTACAAAAGTTTAAATAAAAAGATAATCACAATGGTAGATTATGCAAAGGTGGCCAAGCTCACGGCACAACTAGTTCCTCTGTTTTCGGGTGAAAATACCCCACAGCTAGGTCGTGAGCTACAAACATTTATTGGCTGTTGCAAACAGGCCTTACACTGTTTAAGTGAGGAAGAAAAACCAGCCTTCCTACATATCTTGCCCACAAGACTTCGTGGCGATGCTTATCAGCTGTTTGCTTCGGACGTTCCAACTACTTTTAGTGAGGTGGAGGAACGTCTGAACAGAACCTATTTACCACGAGAATCGTACCAAGAGTTGGTCAACAAATTGATCACAATGAGGCAAAACCCGTTGGAAACTCTCACTGCCTTCACAACAAGAGTGAAGCAGTTGCTGATGCTTTGCAATGAGGCAGCGGTACTGAAGTACGGAGCAACGGCAGCCCCAGCTGTGAAGACACAGTTGACGGACTTCGCCAAGAATGCCCTCAAAAGTGGAGTGAACAATCCCCACCTATGCCAGTACCTCCTCACTCTGGTAGAAAATGATCTAGAGCAGCTGATACAAAAGGCTTTAGACATGGAAAAGTTACAAGCAGGCACAGTTTTCGTCCAAACGCCGCTAACGCAGCAGCCATATCCAATGGCACCAATAGACCCAAGTCTTCGAGTTCGAGCTCTTAGCCGAACACCTTACAATCAAGCACCACAGCCACCCATGTATGCATCACCACCATACGTTCATGCTCAACCACTACGCCCGCCGTTTCCACGAAGGGAATCTAGACAACCGGATACACAGAATCTGGTACAAAACATCACCTGTAATTTCTGCCAGAAGCGGGGACACACCTACACGGAGTGTTTAAAACGCAAAAACACCCCCTTCTGCTCTAACTGTAGAAGTTACGGGCATGACATTCGCGACTGTCGAAATAACCAAACACAGTCTGCAAATCGTTTCACAAGAGGATCGCCTAGCAATCCCCCACAGTCCGACCCAAGCAATACAAGAGGCCCCAGAGTCTTTAATATAAGACAAAAATGTGATTTTTGTGGGCGCCGCGGACACAAGATCGACGAATGTCGACAAAAGCAAAAATGGGAGGATAAAAAACAGGGAAACGACAAAGAGTCGACCCAAAACTCCCCGGCTCGACTATAAACCCTACCAGCAATAAAAAAAGGGTCTTCTCAGCCGCCCGACTTCAGTGTGCCCACCGCCAGACTCCCTCTAGACATAAGTCTAAATGGTCAGGTCCAGCTAATAGTGGACACCAGCGCTGAGATCAGTATAATTAAGAAAAAAGCTCTCAAATCTCGCGAGCTAATAAACCCCAACAATAAACTAACGCTTCAAAGCCCCTTTGGCACCGGAAAAACCTTAGGAAGTTGCCAAGGAAACTTCATGCTAAAAAGTAACTTACCTTGCAACTTTCAGGTGGTAAAAAACATCCCAGGTATTTCTGACGACGGCTTACTAGGAAATGATTTCCTAGCCAAAAACTGTAATGTTGGGGGACCCAGCAAAGTTCTGCGATTTCTCCGCACGGAAATCAATCCAGAAGAGTTTGCTGTTCCATTAGAAACCGCATCGGACAACACGTGTTCATAAAACACAGCCAACCAGGAGACACTACTGGTAGAAGATATTAAACCCGACGGGGATACACCTTCTACCCGAAGTGTTCTCAAAGCTTCTCAGGCAGAAGAAGTGGGCTGTGACTTACAAGAACGCGATAAGGGTGACTTGATTACCAAAGATCCGGCCTGTAAGACTGGACAGCATCAGGTGAATTTGAATGAACCTGTGTGCGTCCCAGCAAGGTCTCAGATCGTAGTCAAAGTTCCGTTGCAGTTGCAAGAAGAAATGCTCAGTCTGTCGAAATAAATAGACGACGGAGTCTTCTTAGCAAACAGCTTACTCTCAGCTGGGTTAAAGGCAGTCGCTATAGGAATCCTCAACACACGCAGTACACAAGTAGTTTTAAACAGCGTGAACCTAAATCTGGTTCCCATTAAAGACTACACTGTCGTCCCCATCAAACGAGAGCCAGACAAAAATATTACAACAGCCCATCCTTTGAATCCCATGAGTCGAAATGACGGCGATGGTGAGCATCAAAATATAATTAGATCTAAGATTAAGAAAATAGGGCATAAGAGCCCCAGTCAACTAAGCAGTCATAAGAGACTGCTCCAAGACGCTTGCGGGTCCCTCCTGAAAACCCCAACGTCAGGCGCTGGCCAGCATACAAAAGGTCTGCCGTTAGCAACTCCCGCAGATCCACCTGGCCCAGCGCCTCTCATATATAAAACAAGTAGGTTAAGAGGTAAAATCAGTAATATAAAATCATTAAAGAAGACTAGATTTAAGAATAATAAAAATAGGGCAAGAAGCGCTGAACAGACGGCCACCCTACAACACATAAAATACTTGTTCCCAAACGATGTCGAGCAAGAAGACACCAGTATTCATCCCCGCCTCACCAGATTAGAGCAAGAACTCAGTCTGGATGAAACTTTAAATTTTGAGGAAAAAGCCTCAATAACAAATCTCTGTTACGAATATGATGACATATTCTTTTTAAAAGGTGACAGGCTTACACATACCAATGCCATCACCCATGACATCCCTCTGGTGCAAGACCAAGCACCCATTAACCAAAAGATGTACCGGTTACCAGAGACACAGCGAAATGTAATAAATGAGCAACTCAGAGAAATGCTTGACAACGACATTGTCCAGCCCAGCAAAAGCCCATGGAACTCACCACTGCTAGTCGTCCCCAAAAAAGCGGGACCAGACGGTGAGAAAAGGTGGCGCGTCGTCGTTGATTTCCGCAAGTTGAATGAAAAAACGATTGGCGACGCCTTCCCTCTACCTCGGATTGAGGATATCCTCGATCAACTGGGCCATTCAAGATACTTCACCACCCTAGACCTAGCCAATGGCTATCACCAGGTACTCGTCGATCCGAAAGATCGAGCAAAAACGGCTTTTAGTACCAACTACGGGCATTATGAATTCAAACGTATGCCGTTCGGGCTCAAAGGAGCCCCGGCCACATTTCAGCGTTTAATGAATTTCATATTAACTGGCCTACAAGGCCTAGAATGTTTCGTCTACTTAGATGACATCGTCATCTATGGAAAAAGTCTGGCAGACCACAACGAAAAGCTTCGAAAAGTCTTTGACAGGTTAAGAGAAAATAACCTGAAACTTCAACCTGAGAAATGTCAATTTCTCAGGCGGGAGGTAGTGTATTTAGGACACAAATGTTCTAACCAAGGAGCACTACCTGACCCTAGCAAAACGGCATGCGTCCAAACTTTCCCCATCCCTAAGACAGTAAGGCAAGTACAATCATTTTTGGGCCTTGCCAATTACTACAGAAAATTCATACCCGATTTTTCGAAAACAGTACGTCCACTAACAAACTTACTCCGAAAGGATGTAAAGTTTAAATGGACTGAGAAATGCCAAGAGGCATTTCAAAGCATTAAGAACGCTTTAATTTCCCCTCCACTCTTAATATATCCCGATTTTTCGAAACCCTTTAACCTTACCACCGACGCCAGCAGCGAGGCTCTTGGAGCAGTTCTCTCTCAAGGAGAGGTAGGAAGTGACCAGCCAATTGCCTACGCCAGCCGTACCCTGAACAAAGCCGAACGTAACTATTCCACGATTGAGAAAGAGTTACTGGCTATAGTTTGGGCGACTAAAAATTTCAGGTGTTATCTGCAAGGCCGAGAGTTCACGGTCTATACAGATCACAAACCACTCAAGGGAGTCTTCAATGTTAAGGACCCCACATCCCGTCTGGTGAGATTTCACCATAAACTTTCCGAGTTCAATTATAAAATTGAATATAAGCCCGGAAAGTACAACACGAATGCCGACGCTTTAAGCCGCATTCCACGAGATAATAACAAAGCCAAGGAAACTACAACCTTCACGGTAGAAGCTATAGTCCACCACCAAATGGACTCGGACATAGAGGAGGAAAAACACTCATCGGACCTTAAGGAGTGTCTGCAATGCAATGCAGTAACAAGAGCCCAGACACGAAACATTCAGGAAAGTGGAACAAATCCAGACAGCCAGGCCAAACTAATAGAACAAGAAGAACAAACTCATCATCCAGAAGAGACCGCAAACCATGACAGTCCACCTAGTACCAATCCACCAATTATAGACGAAGCTCGTCCACCTGAAGTAATCACAAGCCCAGAGGAGATTCAATTAATCTTAAAAGATTATCATGATTCTCTCTTTGGCGGCCATCAGGGAGTGATAAAAACCTACAAACGGATTCGAAGAAAGTACTGGTGGAGGCACATGCTTAGTGACATCAAAAAGCACATTAAGCGGTGTGCCAAATGTCAAACCATGAAGGCTTCACCACAGTATAAAATGCCAATGGTGATTACAGACATAGCTGAACAACCATTCGACAAAATCTATCTAGATATAGTCGGCCCACTAGAGGAAACTGAATCTGGAAACAAATATATATTAACGTTTCAGGATAACCTCACGAAGTTCGTAGATTGGTATGCCATACCAAATGGAGAAGCTATAACGGTAGCGCAAGTTTTCTTCGACGAAATCGTCACGCGCTACCGCATTCCCAAAAGAATAGTCACCGATCAGGGAAGTAATTTCCTGAGTGACCTATTCAAAAAGGTATGCAAACTACTCAGGATAAATAAGCTGCAAACCTCAGCTTATCATCCCCAATCAAATGGAGCACTCGAACGTGCACATAGACCGTTGATTGAATATCTACGAACTATAGTGGACGAAAATCCCAGGTCATGGGATAGTTATCTGCGAACCGCTGCTTTCGTGTACAACAACAGTGTACACGAAGGGACAAAATTAACTCCCATGGACTGCCTCTACGGCTTTACAGCGGACGATCCGTCCAACTTAAGGCGAGACCCCGAACCCGTGTATAACCACGAGAGCTACTACCATATTCTCAGGTATAAGCTTCAAAAGTCTTACGCCATGGCACGGAAAAACCTTCTGATGAGTAAACAACGCTCGAAAAATTACTATGACAAAGCTGTACGTCCCCTGACATTTCACAGAGGAGACAAGGTTCTACTCAAGAGCGAGAGTCGTAAACATAAGCTCTCCCAGATTTGGGTAGGACCCTACACGGTAACCGGTATCCCTAGTACTGTAAACACCACAATAAAAATTCGTAAACGAGAGGTCACGGTACATAACAACCGTTTAAAACCTTTCTACGAATAACATGGTGCCAATATAATTTAAGTAATTCAAAGACACATATATAATAGCATGTAAGCTATAAAGTCAAATAAAAACCCATTTTAATACCCTATCCTATCCTCTCCTAGATAACAATGCAGTCCATCATTTTCCACGGACTATTCCTGCTCATAATAGGAGCCCTCGCGGAGGAACCTTACTCTATAACGCCCCTAAATAATACGGGAGTACTATTTGAGGATCTTGGATGCCTATCAGTTTACCACGACACTTGGAGCATCATCACTGAGTTAGATCTGGCCGAGTTGGAAAATCAGACGCGACTAGCAGAACGAGCGGAACACTACATACACCAATTGTGTGGAAATGGGTCTTCTATACAGGACCTTTGTACGCTACAGACAAAACATATACACGCCCTAATGGAAAATATCAATAGGCGTACCAGTGTTATTAGGGAAGCTGTGCCCAAATCGCGCAAGCCCCGATCCATCTTCGATGGAATTGGAAATGCGATGCATTATCTTTTCGGTACCATGGATAGTGGAAACGAACAAGAGGTGTACAGCCGACTAAGCGAATTAGAGGTAAATACTCAAACCTTAGCTGATCTGGAAAAACAACAGATCAGCGTAATAAAAACCACATTTGAACAAATTCAGAAACCCCTATCTTCCCTGTCTGAACGACAGCGTCAGATAACCAACCAGATTAACAATCTGAGGAATACAACAGACGAATTGATAGCCCACCAAATAAGACAAGAAATTGTCTCTAGTCTGACACTACAAATGATAGAGTTGGAATTTAGACAACAAGCTCTACTGGACATAATAGTGTCCAGTAGAAATAATCAAATTCATCCACTTTTAATTTCCCCAAATCATTTGCTAGAGATTTATCACAAATCTCACTCCACTTGTCCCAATCTACAGGACTGTTTGTCAGTTCTGTATCAAACAGCAGATGTTAAGACACATTTGCTGCAGGACAAATTAGTTATCCGAGTCAAACTTCCCATATTTAATATTCCCAAGATGAAAATCCAACAGATTAGATGTTTTCCCATACGGCTGGATTCAGACCACTCAATAATACCTGATATCGAATTTTCCCATGTGGCAAGTCAAATACAGACCCAGGAATTTCTGCTGTTGAAGCCAGAAAACCTGAGATCTTTCAAAAAAATTTCAAAGGGAATCAATGAAGATACGTGGGTAGGTAAGCTGAACACACCACTCACCAAGGCTACAAAAACAGATGAATGTGTTATTAAACTTTTATTCAACCCGCTGGGCGAACGCCCACAGTGTAGCATCAGAGCTCAAATTCCCCCAAGAGATACAATAATTAAGCTCAATAGACCAAATTCGTGGCTGTACTCCTTAACCGAAACCACTATAGTACATATAACTTGTACTCAACAGTTACTCACTCATCGTCTCGCAGGACAAGGAATCATGACAGTCAACGAACCATGTTCCTTGCAAATAGGGTCTCACACTCTGTATTACGAAGCAGAAAATCTACATCCGCTAAAAGTTTTCCAACCAACCTACTTCCCAGGCACAAACGAAACGCAAGAGGAATTGGCAGAATATATGTCCAAGATATCCGCTCCTAAAAACCTTGATAAACAACCAACGTTACTCCTCGGAGATGATACAAACCAACGTATCCACCTAGATACAAAATCTCTAGACGAAATCCGTACCAAAGTGAACAGCATCCACTTTGGACCAAAGGCCAAGATTCCTCATATACTCTCTATTACATCCCTATCAATGACAGGACTCTTGTTGCTACTTATATCAGTGGTGGCATTAGCAAAATATATCGTCCCGGCATTCATGGCATGGGTTGCTAAACGCAGACAACAGCCTACAGCTGAAAACGTTCCCATGGAACCGGTTTACGCAACACCCAAAGAAAAGTTAAAACGGGCTCAAAGTCTCCCCAGAGCGAGATCTATACAAGTAGTATAATCAAAAAGATCTATACTCGTTGGTTGGCCCCGTCTTATTCTTTTGTTGCTGGCTTAGTACCCTTTCACTACACTGGTCTTAGATATAAGCTGAAATAATTTATAGCAAATAAGAAATAAAGCAACCAGATAAAATTAATATTATATACGAATAAACTCTATTTAGTAGTACCTACGAACCCAAAATTTATAAACGTAAGTAGTACTTAGTAAAGCAGAAATAATAAATTAAATAAGCTAAAAAAATAAGGTAATAAATAGAAGAAAGAAAGGCATAAGATAATAGAATTAAAAACCAAAAACATAACCGAAGATTATTTACACAAGAATAATAATAATAAAAGTAATAAGTAAATAATATTTAGTAACATTAAGTATTACATAGAAATAGCTAGCTAGTCAAATATAGACATAAATACAGAAAATAGAAATGTAACGAAATAGCGACTTAAATTAGTAGAAAAAATAAGAAAAGATTTTTTTTTAACGACATTAGATATAGCAGAAATTCTATATATATTCCCATAAGAAATACATATTATATATATAGGTATATTGCTGTAAAAACTCAACCGAAAACCGACCAAAACCGAGGCACCAAAAACACACCAACAACAACTTCCCCTGAGAATTATTCCTCTTCAAAGAATAATTCTCTTTTACATTAGTAGAAAGATAGAATAAGAAGTTAACAAATAAGACACTAACTAGGATAGCAAAATCAAACTAATACGGCTAACAAACATTAAGAATAAATACCAAAATAAACAGTACTTTCTTAAAAACGCCCAGTATAGAGTAGCAAGGAAATATAACTCCCTAGAATTCCATACATAACCTAGAATAAATAGATAACGTAGGATACTTAAACAACGTAGAAATAATCATGCAACGTAGAGTAAGTAAATATTTAGACTCCAGTATAAGATAACTCTAACAACAAATTATAATCCGCCATCACAGAAACCGACAGACGAGAAAACACAACTCCCTGCCCAGAGCCCCTTGAACCATTTTCGCCAACCCAAATATTAGCAAAACCTGGAAAACAACCAAAACAACAAAAAATAAATAAATAGAGTACATAAAACTTTATTAGAGAAAAAAAAATATACAAATATTATATTAATAGCCGAAAATTAACACAATTTAAAATCACCAGAAATTTAGAAGAAAAAAAAAAACAAATGCTCTTAAAGCTAGAATTAAAAAAAATTTAGCGGAGACTCTTGGGAGATGTCCCGGACCATCCACGAACCTGAAAAAAAAAAAAAAAAAAAATAAATAAATTTTGTTTTAGAATCTCATCTGGAGATAACTTACATGAAGTAGCCTTCATACATTTAGGGCTGGTCGACTCCTAGGCCGGTCCGCACTAGGCATACCAGTCCTCCTGGGCATGACTAGGTCCCTCTCCAGGCAGATCCCAGTTCTCCTGGGCGGGAACGGACGAAACATCCCAGGTCTCCTCAGAGGCGAGACTCGGTGCTGCACCCGGGAGATCCAATTCGGATCAGGAAGAACCGACCCAGGTCGTCACATCGTGCACCAAGTAGTTGGGGTGCATCCTGCAATGAGGGCAGGCACACCATCCGACCTCTCCGGATAGCACCAAAGTCGCTCCTAGAAGAAGATTTGTGAAATTAACAAGAAAATTAATTATTGGAATCTAAAAACTCACCCATAGCTACCCAGGAACTCCCACCATGGGGCCACAGGCATAGCTCCACCCGATGAAAAGTGTCCGCCTCGGCCGGAGCACCCCAGATGCACACGTCTGGACGACCATCCCGCCGCAGCAGCAGACGGATGAGCCCACGCCACCGGGGGGCCACGCTCTGCACGAAAAGGGCCAGTACCCTCATGCAATTGGGTACGGGGCTGGTATACGGCGCACGTGGAGAGATTACCTCGCAGAATTCCATTGCTAACAAAACTGTGAAGATAATCTCAGAAACCGCCCCATATAAAGGGCAAAACCCCTAACGTTAACAAAAATTATCTGTGTAAGCCACTTATCTTGGTGAATCCCACGCCATTTCGGCAGCAAAAATATTTCTTCTTATTTCTTATTTACCGATCTCCTTTCAGAACACACAATCTTAGTTTTTCTTAATCAAACGACACGAATTGCAATTTGTGCATTATGTATGTAGACAGCTACAAGTACACAAACCTCACAAATTTTTTTTTCTCTCTTTTCTAAGCCGGTACAAGATGCATTCCAATATCTCATACCAACTCTACGTGCACCAGGAATTTTTTTTTATTTATTTTTAAGGCAGATATCAAATTCATCTCAACTTATAAACGTATAAACACCCCATACAGAATCTACACCCACACAGTTTTTTCGAGAATTATTCCTCTTCAAAGAATAATTCTCTTTTTCACGGGGGGAAGGAATGTTATATATAAAAACATATGTACCATATGTACATATATGTATAAATATGTAGACATATAAAACCTTAGGACCTAATAGGTAAATATATATCTGAAAAACCTAGAGTTGGGTATTTAAAAAAGAAAATCATAAATCATAAATTCCAATAAACTAATCATGCACAAAACATGATTAGTTTATCTCCCAAAAAGGGTGAAGAAAATTGCATCAGCAATTTTCTTCACATTCCACACAACTCATAAAATTTTTCCCATAAAACGACTTGGGAAAAACAAAAGTTTCAGCTTACACCCCAAGTCGTTTTACTTAAAAATTTCCACGACAAATTTTGCCTTCAGCAAAATTTGTCATTTCAACAATTTAATTAAAAAAGAAATCAAAAAAGCAAATCGTACCTTCAGTACGATTTGTCGCGAAAAATACAATATGTATGTACATACGTACATACATATTACGAAAAAAGCTTTCGCAATAAGAAACGCGCGCAGCATAAATGCATTGTATGTATATGCGCGTCGCGATTTCAAACGATGGCTGATGTTTTAAAAAGTGTAAGTAAGATTACATTTTTGAAACCATCGTTCGTCGCGATAATTCTGGGCAGGTTTAAACATGCCCAGCGTAAAATAATTTTCTCGGGATAGGAATGCTAATTAAGCATTTTCCTATCCTGAACGAAGAGACTTACGATTGAAAAATCTAAGTCTCGGGACAGTCGGTTTTTAGATTTGGTTGATAGTTGTACGTCGTGAGTTGGCTAGTAAAATAGAAGTGATTGTAATTAGTTCAATTGCAATACCAGTAAGAGTGTAATTGTAAAAATAGAAGTGATTGTAATTAGTTCAATTGCAATACCAGTAAGAGTGTAATTGTAAAATAGGAGTGATTGTAATTAGTCCAATTGCAATACCAGTAAGAGTATAATTGTTTGATTACATGTAATGTTAAAATAAAAGTGTATCTACTGTTTGGATATAACCTAGTGCCTATTAAGTGGTGAGTCAAAACACCCCAATATATATATATATAAAAATATACAACACACGTGTAAGTATTGTGTTTTATTGTTTACTCTTATATTTTGAGTGTTTTTGTTTTATTTTACAATGTAGACATAAATCAAATGAAATACAACCTATTTTTGCTATTTTGTTTTCTGAATTAGAAACAAATTGTATCTAAACTTTAAATATCACGGTCGTGGCCCTTCGGTCGTAACCCTATAAATTGATTTATCCGTAGTTTTTTTATTTTTGATTAGAAGTTGGTATTGTGGCTAAGCAGTTTTTGTTTTGCTTGTTTTAGTGCTTCCTATATCTGATGATCGTATCTTCGAACTCCTCGGCGATGCAACCGAGTCAGACGAAGTAGATTCAGAAACAGAGCCGCGTGCTCTCGCTGAACTTATGGGTGTGGACGAGTGCTCTGAAGGTCCAGGCGATGAAAAAGAACCTGAACAGCTAAATCAGGTAATGTCCCCAAATAGGGGACGCTCTCATAGTACTACTTCGCGACAAATTAGAAGCAGAGGGAGGTCTCGTGGTACTTACTTCGGAGCGAGTGCAGTCACGCAGAGGACGTTCTCGTACTACGGCGACTCAGCGAATCTGCATCACGTAGTTATTGAGACACCTGGAAGAATATTCCTTTTACCGATAAACCACATGAATATACTGCAACCGTACCAAAAAACACAGTTCGCACACCA